>CAUYON010033620.1:0-33842 GCA_963573935.1 Arctocebus calabarensis | reverse complement strand
AACCTTGTCTGGTTCCAGTTCTAAGAGGAAAAGCTTTTAGTATTACTCTGTTCAACCTATAGTTTCAACTCCTTTTTTATGCATATTTCTAGGTTTTTTACTTTCTTTGTTTCTACCGCAAAAAGTATTGCAATTTTTATTTGTGTCTCAGCTTGACAGTTGTTATACAAGGGTATTAATTTGTTTACATTGATTTGTAGACACATCTGTTAATACATTAACAGAATATTTTGTAATAAAGTGAGACTAATTTTAGGGAAAAAATAGTTTACTTCTATATATATTTAGTTTTTAATTTTTTTATTTTTTACTTATGTCAATAAATGGCTTTTGTTACATCAATTAATTGTATAGTGGTGAAGTCAGGGCGTTTTGTGTGTGTATCACCCAAATAGTGTACATTATCTCCAATAGGTTATCTGTAATCTCTCATCCCATCCCTTCCTTTCCCTTTCTGATGCTCCAGTGTCCATTACATTTCTTTGTGTGGTCGTTTATACCCATCTCTTAGCTCCCATATGTGAGGACATGTGGTATTTGTATTTCTGTTTCTTCAATACTTCACTCAGGATAATGGGAGGATAAATATTGAGGCTCGTGAGGTATTTAGTAGAATCCTTTGATTTTTGGTATTGAACCTAGGGGAAGGAATTAAGGTATATAATCATTTGAAACTCCCAATGTTTAATGAAGGTGATCTTCCTTGGATTAAAGCATGACAGAAAGTGATAACAATTAGGAAATATTAAATCTTCTCCAATATTCTCTTTCTGAAGAAAACAATCGTAACTAAAGTAATACAATGCAGATTATAACTATTATATATATTAAATGGAGTTCCAAATCCAAATTGAACTTTTATTCATCCAGAAATTTCATGACTAAATGTACGAGTATTTTATTATCCTTGCTAGTGATGACTTGAGAATGTGGCATATTAAACGGATTGTTCAGTGCAAACTCCTAATAATCATTTGTCTTGTCATTTATTTTCCTGTATGAATATAATGGATGATTAGGCTATGTGAGTCTTTGTATCATCTTGCCATTCTCCTTGTTGTTTATAAAACTACCGAAGATGATACAGACTATAAATCAATCTAATTCTCCTGGATTGATAAAATTGGGTTTTTAAACCCCAAAAGTATCAGACCCTACATTAGACGAAGATAGAGTTTGAAGATGCAATCAAAGTCTATCTGTTTCAATAACTGCACAAGTTTCACACCTAATTCTCCCTTTTTGGTAATAGCAGTTATGTTTATATGTGCTATATGTTTGCAAGCTTAAGCAAATATTTAGTATATTTTAAGAAAGTATATCTTAACCAAAATAGGTTTCAGTGTCTATTACACTGATTACAGATTTGCATCCAGCCCCTTTAATCCCTTTTTACAGTCATGTACCCTAGGATTTATTTAGTCTTAACTATAATAAGGAAAACGGTTCAAAAGTCATATTTTTTTAGTTATTGCATATCAAATGAGATAGTCTTCTGAATGTAGCATTCCTATAGGTAGAAAAAAAAGAAAACCCCACACATACTCCTGTGCATTTCAAGTGAGCCCTCTCTTTATGTTAGCACTTAAACTATTGAATTGCAAATGACTTTCCAGGCAAGATGTGATACCTCCATTTTCATTTAACAAGGTATCTTTAATACTCATGAGATTCATAAGAAATTGGATGCTATCTGAACAGCAAGGATTTGTAATAATGGCCCAGGTATTATGAGGATTAGAAGAATCTGAATGAACAATCCCTCAGCTCATAAGGAAAATGATGAAGGATAAAAGGCAGCATTAACTGTTCAGTGACATGGGATGCTTGCTGTGTGTACAGCTGCATCAAATTAAAAACTACTTACTTGATTAGCTGGCTAAATAAAATAAATAAAATAGCTCTTATTTTGCACCTATGAAAACAATTTCATGACTTATGTAGGGCCTGATTATTATGATATAAGAATAAAGTTTTAAATGTCATAATCTTTGCTTAAAAATACTATTTAAAATGCTAGCTTATGATTGCTTGTTATATTTAAAAATTTTTTTTGCATGATTGCTTTTCATATATATATATATATTTTTTTTTTTTTGCAGTTTTTGGCTGGGACTGGGTTTGAAATTGCCACCTCTAACATATGGGGCCGGTTCCCTACTCCTTTGAGCCACAGGCACCGGCCTATGTTTTGAAATTTTTACCTGAACACTTGGATGTGTATTTATCTTGAGAAAATTAAACCAAATATTGGCTCAAAATTTTAATTGACAGAAATATTCCCCATTGTTCATATAAAGTGAGCAGTTTTAAATAGTTCATCTTAAAAATTTTTGATGGGGGTGGCACCTGTGGCTCAAAGGAGTAAGACACTGGTCCCGTATACTGGAGGTGGTGGGTTCAAAACTGGCCCAGGCCAAAAACTGAAAAAAAAAAATATATATATATTTTTTTTGATGGCTTCTTCAATCATTCTTCATGGGGAAATGCCTTAGATTACTGAATAGTAATCTAAGTTATGCTTTAGATTACTGAGTAGTAATCTAAGTTACTCATCATTCATGCATAATAGTGAAATAAAATACTTATTTAACCTAAGTGCCAATTTTCTTTAAAATAAACAATAATCACTTTTTTGCTGTTTTTTGATTTGTTTTTGCTTTTTGTTTTTTTGTTTGTTTTTGAGTACTACCTCTGTCTGAAAGGAATTGATGAATTACATTAAAACATTTTGGCTTCTCATAGGAATACACTTATTGCATGTGTTAAATATTTTCTTCATGAAAATATTTTTCATGTAAGTTATTATGGATTACAAAATGTTTCCTGACCTATCTTTTCAAAAAACCTCATCCACTTTGTGATGAAAAAAAAAATAACAGATTTTAGAGGACACTCTTGCAATGTGAAGGATTTTGAATATTTAGGACTTTTTTCCTATGTCGGCAGTTTCCCTGGCGTTGCACATTATCTCTCTATGTGAAGCAATAAATTGAATATAAGTCTATCTGAAAGAAAATTTTGGTAGGAGACTTTTAATTATGACCACTATTCAGAAGAATGTGAAGATTAGAGAGGTTGATAATAAATCACAAAATTAATAAGTGATAAAGCCCAGATCTGAAGTCAGACAGCCTAACTTCAGAATCTCTCACCATGCTAAAATCTTATTAATGGATTATATTCTTTTTTGCAGTAGAAAAATAATACTGATGGACTGATTTACCATCTTTTGTATATAATGAAGGAAACTAAAGGTTGTTATGGACTGAACTGTGTTCTCCCTAAGAGTAATTAGGGTAAAATGAAGTTGCAAGGGAAAGAGCCTAATTTAGTGGGACTGACATTATCACTAGATGAGGAAGGTACACAGTGGTGCATGGCCACAGAAAGAGGCCATAGGAGGACACAGCCATGGGAGCACACAGTGACGTGGGGACACAGCCATGTGAGGACACAGTTATGTGGGGACACAGTGATGTGAGGACACAGCGATGTGAGGATGCAGCGTGAAGGTGTTCTCTGCAGCTAAGGAAAGAAGCCTCAGGTTAAACCACATCAGCTGACACCTTGACCTTGGACTTCTAGTCCCCCAAACTGAGAAGAAATAAAGTTGTATTCTTTAAGGCAGTAAGTCAGTCAGTGGTATTTTGTCATGGTAATCCTAGCATTAGCATAACAAGAGTGTTTTAGTCCATTTTCTGCTTCTGTGACAGAATACTCCAGACTGGGTAGTTTATAGGGAAAAGTAATTTGTCTCTCACAGTTCTGAAGGCTGAGATGTCTAAGAGTATGACAGGAGCATGTGACAAGTGTCATCCCCTGGCTGAAGGGCAGTGGGCCAAAACAAACACGAGACCGAAAAGCTAATAGAAACCCATCTTACTTCTCTTTGATCAGGAGCCAATTCCTGCATAGGAGAACTGCCAATGCATGAAGGCGGATCCCTCATGGTCCATTCCCTTCCCAAAGACCCCACCTCTGATTATCCCCAAAATGACAGTGAAGCAGCCAACACATAAACTTTGAGACCCATATTCAAAATACAGCCAAGGGTATGCAGTTTCAAGGAAAGAATGAAGGAATAAATAAATATTAGCTTCAACCTGTAGCTCACTGCCATACTTGCTACCACCCCCATCATGTTATCTATGCTTATCTAGATAACCTATGACATTAAATATTAATTTTATGACAGTATAAGCCATGATGATTATAAACCTTACAAAGTAACCCGATGTTAGTGTGTATGAATGAGTGCCTGTGTATGTGTATAAAATACAGAACTTCATTTTTGTTTTAGCTGATGTTGTGGCATAGAATATTATTTTCCACGTTTTTAACACCATTTTGTCCAAGAAAAAATGCCTCTGCCAAACAGTAACCCTTTCTGTCTTTTAGTCATTATATGTATTGCCCAGCCGCCACAACTTCACTTCTGCCTGGATGGGAGATAAAGGAGCCTCTTATTTACATCTGTAACTACATGTCAGGACCTCCCACAGGCACCCTGTACATAGTTTAGAAAAACATTTGTCTCAGTTCTTTACAAGCATAGATTGTTTTACTGCATTTGCTTTATTGTGCTTCATAGATGGCATCTTTTTTTTTTTTTTACAAATTCAAGGTATGTGGCAGCTTTGTGTTGAGCAAGTTTTTGCACCATTTTTCCAGTATAATACACTCACTTCATGCCTCCATGTCACATTTTGGTAATTCTCTCAGTATTCCAAGGTTTGTCACTATTACCACATGCATGATGATGACCTACAATCAGATTTTCTGTTACTGTTGTAATTGTTTGGGATACCCCCGAGCCACTCCCATGTAACATGATAAATTTAATCAATAACTGTTGTGTGTTTTGTCTGCTTCACAGATTCAACCCATCTCCCATCTCTCTCCCTCTTCTCAAGCCTCTCTATTCCCTAAGACAGAACAGTATGGAAATTGGGCCAAAAAAATAAGCCTATAATGTCCTCTAAGTGTTCAAGTAAAAAAGGAGGATCACATCTCGCACTTCAAATCAGAAGCTAGAAATGATTAAGCTAAATGAGAAATGCACGTCAAAGGCTCAGATCTGGCAAGAGCTTGGCCTTTTGGTCAAACTATTAGGTAAGTTGTGAATGCAAAGGAAGAGTTCTTGTGTTATTTCAACTAACACACAAAGGATAAGAAAAAGAAACAGCTTTATTGTTTCTCTGTGGAAAATTTTAGTGATCTGAATAGAATATTGAACAAAGCACCAACTTCCCCTAAGCCGAACTTAAAGTATGGTTCTAAAATCTTTTCATTTCTTTGAAGGCTGAGAAGGGTAAGGAAACTGCAGAAGAAAGTATGGATTTAGTAGAGGGTGGTTCTGAATCTTAAGAAAAGAAGTTATCTTAATAACAAGTGAAAGGTGAAGGAACATGAACTGATGTAGAATCTGCCCAAGTTACACAGACCTACTTACGATCATTGAATCATTGATCAAGGTGGCTACGGAAAGTCTATTTTAGATTTCAAAATATTAAAGGAATACAAATGTTTTTGTTTCATGTATAGATTTATAATCCTTTGTTCAGGGTTTTAAGTATGCCCATCAACCTAATTATTTTCATTGTATCTGTTAGGTTCTTACCACTCCTTTTCTGCCCTCACCTCTCTGAATAATTTCCAGTCATTTCAGTTTCTTTGTGTGTCTGTGGGTAACCCATCAATTAGTTCCAAATTATTAGGGACTATGTATTTTTTTTTAATTCTTGAGATGCTTCATTTAGGATAATGGTCTCTAGTTTCATCTAAATGGCTGCAAAAGACATTAATTCACTCCTTTTTATGGCTGAGTAGTACTCCACATGTGCACGTGAGCCTATAACACACACACACACACACTTGAACACACTTGAACACATGCACCCGCAAAGAAACGCATTTTGTTAATCCAATTCATGAAGAAAAGGGTGCATGAATTGATGCCAAATCTTTGCAATTTTGAATTGTGCTGCAATAAACATTTGAGTACAGGTCAGCAGATTTTCATGAAATCAGATGAAACAACCTTGTATTGGAAGAAAATTCCAGATAGAACTTTCAGAGCCTGAGATGAGAAGTGAATCCCTGGCTTCAAAAATTCACAGTACAGATGAACCAATGGAACCAGTAACTTTTAGTAGAAGCCAGTGCTATTTTGGCATTCTGGAAATCCAAGCTCCTTTAGGAATTATGCTAAATCTACTCAGCTCTCTATATGAAACAACAGAGCCCATATGACAGCAAATCTTTTACGGCATGGTCAACTTAACATTTTGAGCACACTATTGAGATCTACAGCTCAGAAAGAAAGATTCACTTTAAAATATTCCTGCTCGAGGAAAGTGCCGCTGGTCACCAGGAGCTCTGACGGAGATGTACAAGGAGACCAGCACTGTCTTCATGCCTCTCACTCAACATCCGTTCTGTGGGATATGGATCAAACTTTTGAGTTTCAAGTGCTTTTATTTAAGGAAAACATTTCATAAGGTTGTAGCAGCCACAGATCATGATTCTTCTGATGGGTCTAGGTGAAGTAAACTGAAAATTCTCTGTAAAAGATTCACATTATAAGTACTATTAGAACATCCATGAATCAAGGGGACAGGTCAAAATGTCAATATTAATAGGAGTTTGAAGGAAGTTGATTCCAACTCTCATACATCATTTTGAAGGGTTCGAGACTTTCATGAAGGAAGGAATTGTAGACTTGAGAACTAGGTTTGGAGCCTGAAGAAGTCACAAAATTGCTGCAATCTCATGATAAAACTTTAAGGGGCTAAGAGTTGTTTCTTATGAATGAACAAAGTAAGTGGTTCCTTGAGATGGGGTATACTTTTGGTGAAGATATGAACATTGTTAAAATGACGACAAAAGTTAAAGATAGTCTTTAAACTTAGTTGGTGGAGCATCAGGGTTTGAAGGGTGACTCCATTTCTGGGAGAGTTCTGCAGAGGGTAGAGAATATCAGACAGCATTGTATGCTACCCATTTTCAATAAAGGGGCAATTGATGTGGCAAACTTCATTGCTGTTTAATTTTAAGAAATTGCCAAACCCACTCTAACTTCAGCAAGCACTAACCTAATCAGTTAGCAGCCCTGAACCAGTAAATGGGTCGAGACCCTCCAACAGGAAAGTGATCGACTCCCTGAAGGTTTAGATACTTGTTAGCATTTTTTAGCAATAAAGTATTTTAGTTACATCATATACACTGTTTTTTTAAACATAATGTTATCGTACAGTTAACAGTTGCAGTCTAGCATCAACGTGCTCTATAGATGCACGTGAGAGTGAAAAAATGTGTGTGACTGGCTTTATTGAGATAATAACGTCATTGTTCCTTTCTGCACCCGAACAAACCCACAGTAGCTCCGAGGTGAGCCCGCGGGACCATTCACACTTCAACAACTTTTCTTCTATTCACGTTTTTAGCATATTTGGTCAATAAAAGCCAAGTGTGGAGCTCTGGAGCGGGGCTGGACTTTCAAAGCCTTTGTACCCCTCATTAAATGTGGGTTCTCCCTGAGGACCGCTTCTGTCCTGAACAATGGGTCTTTCGAGAACACGGCAGCATTCACCAGTCAGAAAGGGATCAACCAGGGAATGGACACTCAAGTGGAAAGGAGACACCCGTCCAAGGAAAGAAGCAACCAACAGAAGATGTTGTCAAGTCATATGAAATTTTTCTGGAGAATTCTCAGAATTTCCTTAAGGAGTGAAAGCTTAGGGAAGGACTGATCTTGAGGCAATTGACTGTAATCTGATTGAAAACATTTTACAAATATAGTAAAGGGCAGAGTGACCCCTGAGGAGAAACCCAAGTGGTATCTTACTGAATTCAGCTGCATTCTCGATACATGTTTTCATTATTTTACAATCTTTCAAAAAAATCTAAAATTCTGGAGACCCTAAAGCTTTTCATTTATTATATTTGCATATTTATAATTTTTTGGTAGGGGACTTTCTAAAAGTTAAGATACATAATATAACTTTGGCAAAGCTTGCAAACTTACGATACCATGGGACACATTGTCACCTACTCTCATGGTGGAGGAGATGGCTGCAAATGAGGGATCTCGAAATATAAGCTTCATAAGCTGCAGGGTAAATCTCCTTTCTATGCCATATCATTTCTACCTGAGAATGTCCAAGTGCAACTTGATTCCATCAAGATTATTCAAAATTAAATCGTACTCTATATAAAACTGTTCAACTGATAATAATATTTCCCCCTCTTAGTCACACACCTCAATAATTGTTATCATTTATAATAATTATTTTTTATTTTTATTACCTTTTTGCTGTTAAATTCTGCCTCTTTTCCCTCTTAATAGCTCAATTAAATCTCATTGTGTTCTCTGAAACTTATATTGATCATTCTAGTTTTAACTCATTTCCCCTGTCCATAACAGGGGAATTATAGAATGTACTAGGCTATTTCTGACTTGTTCTGTCTCATTCGATAAAACTTTGCCATCCATTTTTCCCTTCTAACGGGAATATATATATATATATATGTAATTTCCTTAGTTCTTTTTCTTTTACTTTTCCAAACTTCCCAAAGCATCTAATTTGCACTCAACATATAACAGGCATTCAATATCTGTGTACTGGTGGATGGCAGATTATAACTATTTATAGATTTTCAAAATTAGGAGTTACTGGATTTTCTTGTTCATTAAATATATGTTTCATGACACTGTCTAAATCAATGATCATATTAGATTACTTATTGCTACTTTTGTATTTCAAATTCCAATAATCCCCCTATAATTTAGGAGGATTCTTGTTACTTTTCTTCATTTTGACAGTGAATGAGCTGTTATGGATATTCTACCTTCAATGTACATAGCTAATCAATTGCATCATGCCATTTTTTCCAAACCAAAATAAAATCTCTTCTTCTCCTCCCATCAAGGTCATACAAGATCCTCTATCTTGTAACATGTAGATTGTGATGTACCTAAAACATGCCATTCTGTTTCAAGTCCCTGCAACTGACTGGGAAACAATTTTCTGTGGATCTATAACTATTTCTGAGAGTCTTACTACCAGCCACTGATTATATTGTTCCAAAGGATCTTTTCAAGGATATATATGTAGGATACAGCCTTGGAAGACAGAGGCAGAGCTTCCTGTCTGGGTAGAGGGCAGGAAGCTAGAGATGATGTAAGACCAATCGTGCTTCTTGCTCATCTGAAAGTTTCAACTACCCTCAGCTCAAGGTTTCTTTGTAAAGCTCATCTCACCCTGTGGGACAGCATTCCCTGGAGCCAACAGGCATTGCCCTGTGGGCTTTAGGTGTGAGGGAAGCTGATACAAGCCTGCTACCCAGGCTGCTTGCTTTGCCTTGAGTAATACAATCTTTTATCTCGGAGCCAGGAGTTCTACTTCTTCTGCCACCATTCGTGAAGCTGACTTGTTAACTTAGAAAACCTCACATCGCAGTTTAAACATTTTTTATTGATAGATATTAAACGTAACTGTTTATGGGCTGCATGTGATATTTCGCTACATGTATACAACATATAGAGATCAAATCAGGGCATATAAGACATCCATAACTTCCAAAATTTACATTTCTGTGTGTTAGAAACATTTCAAATCTTCTTTTCTAGCTATGTGGAACTATACCATAAATATAGCCACCTTACTGTGCTAGCAAACCCTACACCCATTTCTTCTGTCTAACTGTATTTTTGTATTCATTAACCAACGTCTCTTTAGCCCCGACCTTCACCATTCCAAGATTTTGTAACTATTATTCTACTCTCTTCCTTGGGAGATCAACTTTTTAGCTCTCATGTAGAAACCAGAACACACAATATGTGTCTTTTTGTGCTTAGCTTCTTTCACTTAACATAATCTATAGTTTTGTCCATGTTGCTGCAAATGAGAAGATTGCATTCTTTGTGGTGGTTGAATCACACCATGCTGTGGATATGCCACATTGCTTATCCATTCACCCACAGTGGACCTTAGTTAGATTCCATATCCTGGCTATTATGAATATTTTCTTCTCGTTTGGATAAATGCCCAGTCTTGGGATGTTAGGTTCTATGTAGGATTAGTATTAGTTTGTTGAGAACGCTCCTTACTGTTTTCCATCATGACTGGACTAATTTACACTTCCACCAGCAGTGTGTTAGAGCTTCCTTTCCTCCACATGCCCACCAGCATTTATTTCTTGTCTTTTCACACATCTCTTTCCAAATGTGGGACTACCCTTGAGGAAATGCTCCTTGTCCTTTGTGGAAGCTTTCCCTTTCAGAGCAGTTCTGGTGCTATACTTTACGTGTGCCTTTATGATTTTCCACATCATAATAATTTAAATTGATATGTTTCCTTTCTTCCAAGCTAGACTGTCACTTCTAGTACTAAACTTCATGAGTTATTTTCCTCCATATCTCCAGTCCTTAGCCAGATGTGAATATTTGCAAGAAAACCTATAAATACTACACTCATGATTTGATGCAGATATCCTGGGTTGAACTTAAAAAATAGCCTTAAGTAAGAACTTAATATTGGTTTTGTCCAATCTCAACATGAGTTTTTGGTGAAGATTGTAAAAAAGGGATGTGCAGATAGACACTGATTGCTTATAGGTAGGCAAAGTTGTGCTTTAAATCATGGTGTAGCTGGAATACGTACACAGTGCTCACGTGTATTTAAAAGTTGTGTTTTAATAGTAAATGACATTTTAGTGTTTCTCTAGGACACACAAAAATCTTCAATAATCAGTTTGCCTTATGGATGACAATATATTGAAGACATCACGCTCTCTGCAGAAGATGTCCACAACACAAAAATGTCTTGTAAAAAAATTAAAGCATAGGAAGGATGGCTTGTATCCAATGATGCAATTTCAATACTTGGAAAAAGAAACTTTTCCTTCCACTCACTCTGCCTCCTCTTACTCTTCTCGGTCCATTGGATATGAATACAAGAGAAAGAAAGGCTTAAAGAGGTTAAAATATGTTCTTAAAGTCACAAAACTAGTACGTGGCAAAGTCAGCTTATGAAGAATATTTAAAAGTTGCTCTGACTAATGGATTCACCATGCCATTTTACAACTACTTCAAAGACAATTTAAAGAACTCTATGCAGGGGAATCTATGGGCTTAATTCATTCTTAGTTCTAGAACAGCACTAAGCAAGAAACAATTTATAGAAGAAAGCAGCAGAAAATTGTCATTTCATATTTTTCTTTTTTTAATTTCTGTAGGTTTATCTTAGGTCTACCAATAGATATTAAGTAATTTTTGACACTATCGTCAAGTTTCATAACTGAAAGTTATTCTGATAATTATTCATGCTGCAATTTTCTATTCATTCATTTCAAATTTCTGAGGTTAAACCAACTATCATTGGGTTTTAGATTATATTCACTCTTTCCATTTAGTTAAAACTCTCAGCTTCTATTTAAAATTCCTAGTTTGCAAGGTAATATAATAAGATATTAGAAATTCTAATGTTCTATGAAATGTTTTCCAAAGCATGAAAATCAAATCTGAAAAGAAATGGTTCTTAATTTCTTCTCTAAATCTTTTAAGTATAGGCAATAAAACTATGAACTAGTTTCCTAGGTACTGGAAGCTTGGAATGGTGTTGAATGGGTAGTATAGAATCCAAATTAAGGTATGAAGAGGATAATAATTAACTATAAAACCACTTAGGAGAAAATCTTCCCGGCAGTAACAGAGTGTTATATAGAAACAGCAGTACATTTTGGACCAAACTGCAGTCATTAGCATATATTAAAAAGAAGTATTCTCACCTGCATTCTTCCTTGATCAGTGCACAAAACACAAAGATTAAAGATAGCTAAATGGAGAAAACCTAAATTCTTCCCAAGATTTTCTGTATTTTGTAGTTTGAAAACATCTCAGAGTCTAATGAATTTGGTGGTAGAGAAGAAATGCGTTTATAAACCGGTAAATCTGAGTACCGGGAAAACAACTAAAATAAAATCCCAAGGAAATTCTACTGAGTTTATTAGAAGTCTCTGGGTAACATGTACCAACCAGGCTTCCTTGCTCCAGCAGAGCAGTAAGTATTCCTGCATAAGCCTGGGCCCCCCATGTCTTCAGTGGACTATCTGCTTAGGATGGGTCATGTAATTGTAATGAGAATATATTCTTTGTGTGTGTGTGTGTGTGTGTGTATGACGGGCCTGATTTATAAGATTTATTATCTTCTAAGCAGAGGTTTTGCATTGATCCCCAGAAAGATCTTCTAGCACTCAGTTCCTGAGAAATCCCCCTGGGAGCCTTTCCTTAATGAAGAGATACAAACCAATAAAAGCAACTTAAAAAATACAAATCCTTTAGTAACATTTTTTTCCTCTTCTTGAGAACGTTTTCCTTTCTTTCTTTCTTTTTTTTTTTTGTAGAGACAGAGTCTCACTTTATCGCCCTTAGTAGAGTGCCGTGGCATCACACAGCTCACAGCAAGCTCCAACTCCTGGGCTTAGGCGATTCTCTTGCCTCAGCCTCCTGAGTAGCTGAGACCACAGGTGCCCGCCACAAGTCCCGGCTATTTTTCTGTTTTGCAGTTCTGCTGAGGCTGGGTTTGAACCTGCCAAATTTCGGTATATGGGGCTGGCACCCTACTCAATGAGCCACAGGAGCCACCCCGAGAACATTTTCTTTAGTGATACATTGAAGAGAGTTTCAAACAAGCTATGAAACTTTATCCACATCTTTCCTGATCCACAATCAAATAAAAATATATACTACTCTCAGGGTTCAACTAATCTTAAAACAAGCCAAACTTTGCAGAAAGACCATGTATTCAAGAATACAAATTTACTAAAAACAGAAATATGACAATCTTTTCACAAATGCCCTATACTATGAAAGCCACAAATATGTAATAAATCAAGAGCAAGCAGCTTCAGCCACTGCCCACCTGGTCAGTACTGTTAAATCAAACTTGCCCATCAGCAGGAATATTCTGAAGTTACATTTTTACCCCAAATCAGCACTATACATGTAGGCATCAAATAAGATAAAATGTTTTTATTGCAGTCACATTTTACTTTTATTACTTTTTTCTCTTTGCTGAATGTGAACAAAATACTAAGTAAATTTCCCTTTAAGTTTAATAAAAATGATCGTAATATCTTTAGCTCTTCCTTAGCTGGTGAGCTTAATTGTGACCTCATTTGTAACTGACCTCTTTCCTTCCTGACCTCAAAGTCAGTATCAAGCGACCCCATCCAATATGAAATGTACTATCATGACAGACTGTCTATGTGATTATTAATTGATTTGTCTGCCTTTCTTGATCACCCAGGAACAGTTAATTTGTGGTTTTTTGACTATATATTTCCAATAACAAGTAAAATCTTAGCATATGGTATTTAGTGGGCTTATTCTGCAAATGAATGATTGAATGTGCAAGTTAACTGGGATTCTGATACAATAACTTGTTCAGAGTACTGATTTTCCTGATAAACCAATTTAAGTCAATTATATTATTAGGAAAAAACTAATTGTCAATGACAGTATAACTTTATGATAATGTGTTCAGTTTTCGTTCATAGAAATTCTGAAATTGCATTTCAAATAATATAATATTTATCACCACATTACATATTCATAATAAATAAGGCATATTATATTCTAAAACAATTCCAAATAATAAGCTTAATAGCTTTACAGTTTAACAGCTTTGCCAGTATTGTTTTAGAAAATTATGTACATTACTATAAAACAAATAAAGGTTTGATTAAGACAAAATATCAAAATAAGAAACACGAAATTTTAACAGATATATTCACAGTATATTCAACTGTCAATAAAGTTTCATGTGAAGGGAAAAATATATCAGATCATAATAACTATATAGCACAACATTGTTGTTATTGGCTCTATAGTACTTAGAAATTAATATTGAACAGAAGGCTATATTGAATATATTTATTTTGTTATAGCTAGTTAGGCAATGAGGTATATATAAAATGTAGTGAGTCAATTTATCTTTGTGGCAAATTTTATTTGCATTTAATTCTATATATTGATGTATATAATTGTTACTAAATAACGATTCTTATATATTATCATATCATATGTAATACTACATGAAATACATACAATAAAAATTTTGTGCCCATGCATGCATATGTGATATGTACAATTATTTTTTGTGTGTGAATTCAGTAAGGATAAGTAGTAACAAAAATGACCACAAACATATCCTCTTACGGTTTCTACCAGGTAATCCCATTAGTAAGAGCAAAGCTCTTTAAGTAGAAAGGGTGGAGAGTGTGGGGAGGGTAGCAGAAGTGAGAACATGACAGACAGGTCAGTATAATTTACAATTAGCAAATGAAATGTAATAATTAGATCTTGGTTAAAGAAACTATCATTTTCAAACTCTTTTTAAAGGTGAGTTCCTACTTTCTTTTGTTCATGCTGTGAGCTGATTTCAGGCCACGTTCTCAAAACTGTTTGAAAAAATAATGATTTTTTTCTTTAGATCTAAGTCAGCTAATACCTACAATGAGGCAGCACTTTCTGAGAGTGGTAACAGGATTTCAATTGTTATTACAAAGTCTGTCAACTCAGATTTTGTTTTGATTATTGTATATCAGCATTATTAAAATGAGACAGTATTAGAATTATAATAGTATTTCAATCTGATGCTTTTCAGTTATTCATACATTCTGAATCAGCCAGTTCCAATACATCTGCAACAATTACAGATGCTGATCCTTTTTTTAAGCAAAATCAGATTTAAAAGAACTGTAAAATGACTCATTTATCACATCAAGTGGAAATATTTTTGCATTTTAATAATTACATCAAACCAGTCTCAGCAATAGAGCGAAGCCCCATCTCCACGGACGCGGCGGCGAGTGCGTTCGGTGCTAGCTGCTCCGGAGGCCGCGGTGTGGGAAAGACGGCAGCCCCGGGGTTCAGGGTTGCAGTGAGCTGCAGTTCACATCATGGAACTCAAGCCTGGGTATTGGAGGGAGATTCTGTCACACACACACACACACACACACACAATCTGTATTTAAATTTTGTCAAGGATGAAGGTAAGGTGAAGTCCTGCAAACGTCTATTTCAAGCAGCCATGATTTGCTTCCTGTCTACTGCAGAGCCAGCTTCAGGGCAGGTGCCTGTGTGGTCACGAAGCTCTGTGCTTTGAGGCTAATGCTCTGAGTCACCTTCTTGAGTTTTAGAAGAAGTGAGCGTTCTGTCCATTGGCCCCTGGCTCACACAAGTGTAATGTCCCTATTACACTATTAGCAGCCTCCCAGGGAGGGTTCTTAGCTGTCTGCTCCCTGCCCTCTACTTCCCAAGTCTCACCTGGCATTCCTTTACCTGCTGGAGCCCATGAGCATTGTCACCTCCTAGTGCTCAGGGAGGTATTCAGGTCAAGCGGGATCTAAGGGCCCATGTTCTGCCCCTGCTCTCTGGCTCCCAGTCAGGCGGGTGGGTTGGGTCCAGGGCAGACAGCCAGTGCCAAGGCCTGAGTCCTGCGCATGCTCTGTGGAGGGTGTGGGGGAGGCAGCGCCATGACACACTTCACTGCATGGAGGCTGCTTCTGGGGCCCTTCCAAGCCTGACACGGGACCTGAGTGATTTTCTGTGGAGACTGCAACTCTGTGGGTTTCTCTGTCTGCTCTGGGTTGAGGCAATGAGAAGAAGACATTGACTTCTGGTCCCAGCTTGGATCTTGAAGATTTATTTTTTCCCTAGTTCCTGAACATTATGTTGCTAGAATGGACTTTGCATGAAAAGAATGTGCAGTTAAGTTTTTAATGCATTTTGAGTTGATTTTTATAAATAGTGTGAGGTAAAGGTCTAATTTCCTTCTTCTGCATGTGGATATCAGGTTTTCCCAGCCCCATTCCTTAAGACACTCTAATTTCCTTCATATGTGTTCTTGGCACCTTTGTCAAAACTCATTTCACTGTAAATGTGGGGATTTGTCTCTGGGCGTTTCTGTTGGATATCTATCATACGACATGGAGACTATACTTAATAACAAAATATCGTATTTTTGAAAACGCTATGAGAGTGGATGTTACACAGTGTTTTCACCACCAAAATGTGACACTGTGAGGTCACACATTTGTTAATTAGCTAGATGTAGTCAGTTCACAATGTATATATACTTCAACACTTCACATTGTACACCATAAATGAACATAATTTTTTCTGTCAATTAAATAAATAATGAAAGAAGAATAAAGTACAGATATATAGAACATAACTTCCACATACAGAAATAGATTGTGGTCAACTGGGGTTGAAGTCAATTTTTGTAAAAATACCACAAAGCAAGATACATTAAAGGTTTGGTAAGTGTTCAACCAATTCCACAAGGAAACAGAGAAAATCATGTTACTGGAGCAGAGAAAATACAATTCAAATAAGTTTTCTTAAAAGATGAGTAAAGTTCAGTAGGTAGAAGCGAAATAAAGCTCTTCTAGGAATTGGCAGCAAAATGAGCTTAACTAGGGACACGGGAAATCTGAACAAATATACAGGAATTCACCTGTTTTGAGCCTACAGTGCCTAAAAGTAGTAATAGAAGATATGACTCAGCAGTTTTAGACAGATGGAATATCTTGGCCACCAGAAGTATCTATAAAGAATATTCACTATGAAATAGTTAACTGAGAAAGGGCATGATGATCTCAGTAAAAGAAAATATTTCTAAATTGGAATATAATTTTATATCAACATTTTCAAAAGCACAACTCTGTTTCACAATGTTTGAAGTAGGCATGGAGCCATCTTTTTTCTTCTGAGTATCAACCTTGGGAGCTTGGGAGCAAACAGGCTCTGGATACAAATCAGTCTCTCTCTGGTCCTCAGTTACTGTGAACTTGACTAAGTTTCTGTCCAAGAGCTACTTATGGCAGATGCAAAAATTTGTAGACAGAATATTGATTATTAGGAATTATTTTTTATTTTCCTTACCAGATAAGGCCTTCAATGCTTAAGTGTAATAAAGTTTTAACTACTTGATCCCTTTTGAGTTATAAAGCAGAGATTTTTACACATGATGGTTGTAAAACAAATGTGGAATTCAATAGGAAAATGTATTTTTACGTGGATGCCGCAAAATGATGGATGAATAATAAGTCATGTCTACGCTAATTATTGACAAGAACTCATAATCCTATGAATTCTGAACTGTCTGACACTAGGCAAATCTGTCAACTTCAGCTTGGATTCTGCTGATGTCTTAATGTCTCTTAATGTTCCTGTAGAGAGTTCTGAAGTAACATTCTGAATACTAAGTAAGTCATCTGCTGTGTTTATGCCTTGAATAGCTACTCATATACAATTGATAGCACTGGTGACAAATTTAAAGAAATATATTGCTATTGAGGACTAAGGATTGGTTCTTGGTATATTCAGTTCAATCAAGAAATTTCCTTTAACACAAAAAGTATCAATGTACCAGCAGATGATGACGAATAATTCCGTGGTCTATTAACAACAAATATATATATATATATATATATATATATATATTTTTTTTTTTTCAGTTTGGCGAGGGTTGTGTTTGAACCTGCCACCTTCAGTATATGGGGACGGTGCCCTACTCCTTGAGCCACAGGCACCTCTCCAATAAGAAAAATCTTTATTGCTTAATACAATTAGAGTAAACCTCTTTTCAGTGTGCTGAAACAGTATAGTAAGCACAATTTATTTAGTCAAAACCCTAAGAAAGATGCTTATGGTATAATTTTAGTCCAGTTGGTTCACTCAAGCCTAAAATAAGTACTAACTAGAAACAGGGGGGTTTATCAGCCCATGGAGACATAAAAGGTGACTTTTTTTAATGTCACAGGCCATGGTTCTGATGTTGCAGGCACCTAGCTTGGCTTGAAAAGAATTATTTTATGTGAACCATAGAATCGTCCTACAGGTTCCACTCTTAGAATCTATCAAACATCCATTTAAGTCCCTTTCCTAAGGAAATATTTCATAGAACACTTTCAAAGGAAAAATTATAGTGAAAGTTCGTTTAAGACCAAATAAAAGGCATAGGAATAAGGACTTTATGCATTCTCCCTCTGTGGAGTCGTCTGGGAAGCACTTTTCTATGCCTGGAATGTTCTTTCCTAAGGCTGTATTTAAGAAACAGTAATGAAAATGAAAGTCCCTGACAACATTCAAAGTGGACAATGTTTCAATGAGGTGATTGGAGACTCCTTACACACCATTGGAATGGCTTTGAGTGAAAACAAAGGCCAACATTGTAAATAGAATATTTTTAGGAGCTCACAAGGATGCTTTTATGGAACTCAAGAATCTTTGTGAGTGATGGAAGGTGATGGGGTGGTGGTTTGATGAAACTTCCCTTACCACCTTGCAACATTGAATCCGGTAAGGTTGTCTTGCTATGTGCAAATGCGGTGCTTGCGAATGAGTTCAAAGGAAGATGCAATCTCCATTTCCTATGTTTTCTACTCTCATGTGCATCCTCTCAGGGGTAGAATTTGATCTGAAACTTGGCTGGAAATCAGATACTGAGAATGTAGTAATCTCCAAGGAGACTCTAACTATGGGTATCAGAAACGCCAAAGTGACCAAAATAAGCCCACCTCAATTCATCCTTTTCAACTCAGCTTACGTAAATGGCCTTTTAATAAATTTTAAGCCACTGAACAATTAAAAACTGAATTTTGTTTCTGCTGAACATGGAGTAAGTTTTCTTCAAAAAAACAAAGATTAAATTCTTGTAGGTCACCATCCCCCTCACTGACTAATGTTTATTGCTTTAAATCTTATTTGGAAGGCATCCTTGGATTTCCCGCAACTGAAAGGCTGAATTATAACCTTAATTACAGCGGCACATAATACAAGAGGAGGGTGATTAGGGACATTAAAATATCAAGTGAATGAAGTTTCTTAAATAAATATCGTGTTTCTGAGTTTATAAATAAACAGATGCCTGCATGTATGTGTATGTGAGCACTTGCAGTCCTTGTCTCTGTCACTATTCTCATGGCAGTTAAGTGTTCTACGTACCATTTGACATTACTAGACATTATTATAGTAGAGAGGTGAAGGAGGTCTTTGTTAATCACAACTATTTAAAGGGCAAAAGGCAAAATGGTGTATATATTTCCTTAAATTATCCTTTATATTTAAACCATATATATGCTTCTGTACATATGCACACAGATATTTCTCCATATATGTGAACATCATATCTCTCTCCATGTTAACATGAACTAATGGAATAGGCTGATATTAGGGTGAAGAGACTCCTTCTTATAAGAAGTTCAAAGATTGTCATTCTGGCACATGGGCCTGGCCAACTCTGTCATTGGATTAGAGATTTCTAAACTTCCAAATTTTTCTGCTAAAGGTGAAGGAGTGAAGCAGATAAAAATCAAGAGTAATGATATATTTTTTTTTATAAAAAAAGTTCACCCAATATAAAATTTCTGCTTTGTACTAGAGATGAAAAGATTAATTTCAAACTTTTTGTTAACCTCAGAGAACTTGAAATTTAATAGGTAAAATATGAATCAAATACATAGAAATCATGGGATACATATTGCCTACAATTGGGTCAATATTTACCAGCACAAAAACTGTGAAACTCAAGCAACCCTAAAGAATAAGCAATATATTGATATAGAAATGGAAGCTCGTAATTATAATTGCAATTTGTTCAATATAGCCTCTCCTTGGCTTCCATATTCTCTAAGAAAAAAATGAGAATTGGATCTTTTTTTTTTTTTTTTTTTGAGACAGAGCCTCAAGCTGTCACCCTGGATAGAGTGCTGTGGCATCACATCTCACAGAAACCTCCAATTCCTGGGCTCAAGCGAGTCTCCTGCCTCCATCTCCCAAGTAGCTGGGACTACAGGTGCCCGCCACAAGTCCGGCCATCTTTTCGTTGCAGCCGTCATTGTTGTTTGGCGCTGGGCTGGATTTGAACCCGCCAGCTCAGGTGTACGTGGCTGGCGCCTTAGCCCATTGAGCCATAGGCGCAGAGCAAAGGATTTTCCTTATAATACTCCTGAAATGTCACTGCTAAGCACATGCTATAAAGAGCAGGAGGATATGATGCGAATGTGTCCCGTTCACTATTGTTCCATGTGTAAATGGTCACATGCATAGGCCCTTTTGTGGACAGAGCTCTTAGTCCCTTTGATTTACATTCTTCAGGCACATTTCCAGGGACCCAGGGCCATCATATTCCAAAGAAGAGAGAACCAGCGCAGCTTTTACATTTGATCAGAGAGGACACAGGTTTGACCAGCCCCACCCTGTCTCTTATCTACAGGAGACGATGGGCCGTCCAACGTGCTGCTGCAGCAGGTGTGCCCACTGCACTGGCTCCTGGGGGCGATAGGGGACCGTGTGATTCCACCTCAGCTAGGCCCCTCACGTACAGCTCTTTATGCTTCGCACTTGCAATGTTCCAACAAAACCGTGTTTCAGCATACAAACACCTTCATGAACAGAGTTACCATTAGTCACACGAGGCACCATTTCTCCCTTCCTCTTCCTGTCTCTTTCTCCCTCTCCCGCTTTTTTAAATACTGTCTTGACAAGGTACCCAAGCTGGAATACGATCTCTATTCATATAATATGTATTTATATTAAATTTCAAGTTCTCGAAGGTTGACAAAAAGTATAGTAGACTACAGCCCCAAATTCCTGGGCTCAAGCAATCTTGGGCAACCTGTCTCAGCCTCCCGAGTAGTCGAACTAGAGGTCCTCCAGCTATTTCCCTTCTCATTCTGGGGATCTATGCTTTGGAACGATTAAGATTATTTTTCTTTGTTAACTACTAACAAGCAATAGCTCTTTTTCTAACTATTATTACTGTTGTTTAATGATAGAGTTACTTCTGTAGCGACTGGAAGTTAATTTTATTTCACCATTCCTTTTTAAAAAAGCAATCACGACTGTGGCTCAACTGGCTGAGGCGCCAGCCACGTACACCTGAGCTGGCGGGTTCGAATCCAGCCCGGGCCCGCCAAACAACAATGACGACTGCAACCAAAAAATGGCCAGGAGTTGTGGCGGGCACCTGTAGTCCCAGCTACTTGAGAGGTGGAGGCAGGAGACTCGCTTGAGCCCAGGAGTTGGAAGTTGCTGTGAGCAGTGATGCCATGGCACTCTACCCAGGGTGACAGCTTGAGGCTCTGTCTCAAAAAAATTAAAAAAAATAATAAATAAAAAAATAAAAAATAAATAAATAAAAAAGCAATCACAATAATAATAATGTAGATTAATGTACTTAAAAATTAATTTGGACTGACTGCATGCATTTACTTAGCTGAAATGTGTAAGAAATGAGTGATCATAAAGAAAGTATTGAAAATATTGTTTTAGTTAACTTGTTTATTATTAAGCATATTTGATAGTGAAATATATATATATGACTATAATTTTCCACTTTACTTACTTTTAATGGCTAATTCACTGGGATTGATTATATTCACAATGCTATGGAACCATCTTCCCATTTATTTCCAGAATTTTTCATTTCCTAAACAGAAACTTTGCACCCTTTAAGAAATGTCTCCCCATTCCCCTCTCTCCATATCCCTCTTGACTGGTTCATTTTTTTTCCTTGATAAATTTGCCTCTGAGTAGAGACATACAATATTTGTTTTTTGCTTTCTGTTACTACAAGAAAATATATATGGGCATTCACTATACATATCAGGTCAAGTTAAATCTTATTTTTAACACAATGAGACAATATGAGAGAAATGTATAACCTGTTAATTTTCATGACAACATGAAGGGTCAAAAAGAATGAATATTAACCAATAAATGTATTTTAATATACTTACAGCCCTACACAAAGAGGAAAACAAAAATTAATATACAATGTTTATTTTATAAACAATAGTGGCTGTAATAAATGTGTCATAAATTTTTACAAGAATGAAATTAAGTTTGGTGTATGTTTGAGTTTTTGTGTTTGAGCCTTTGAATATGTGTTTTGAGATCATTAATTAAAAAACTACTCAATATTTTCTAACATTGGTTGCAAGGTATAAAATAGAATAGAAAAATTGATCCAACAAATAAGAGATGATAAAACTAGTGAAAATGTACTAAAAAGAGGCCAGTTTGATTTTGAGAAATGTAGGCACAATATCCCTAGTGAAATATCCACTTTTAGTGGATCCTAAAAGTTCACACGTGCACAATGCAATGAACTCACAATCAATATCAAGTTACATTTAGAAAAATGTATTTTCTGCATGAAAATATTTCTTTATGAATCACTGCATGATTCAGAAATCCTCACAAACTCCTCATTTTCAAAAGTCAGGAGATTATCAAAATTCAATTAATTTGAGATGTTAAGACAAACCTCAGTGTCGGGGTGTGGAGTTACAGCTCCAGGCCGACTCCATACGTATGGACGCTAACTTTTTCAATAATGCAAAAGTTCTAGTTCACCAGCTCCTCAGGAAATCTCTGTTTTGTGATTTCTGATACACACATAAAACACACACATAGACATGTGTACATAGATTGTTGTATACGCATGTATGAGATGCTAGAAAATAGGTTGATTCTTTGTCCGTTGTTTACAGGGTTATGTTTCCCTAACAGAGGTGCAGATGTCAGACAGATGTACGTGGATTTCTCGTGTGGCTACTTGACTCATCTTGGGAGAACTCTGTCTGAATCAGCTCTGCAGAAAACCATCTACTCCCCAAATGCATTCAACCAGATGGAATTCTTCTACTACTTGACTGAACATGTTCTTCAGAAGGCAGAGCTGATTAGATATATCATGTTTCTAACGTTAGAAAAGGCATTCTACCCAGTGGACCATGCAAGGGGGAAAAAAATGATTTCGCATAAAGTCTTGATCTAAATAAGTGTCAAAAATGCAATAAAATCGTCTGCACCAAAGGAAAGGGAGGCTATAAACAAGGATGTTTTTCCCCTTTCTTTTCTGGTCAGTTCAATATTGAAAATGATAAATATAAAATATGATGATTTTTAATTTTTTTTGTTACAGGAGCTTTGCAGTTTTATGCTATTGGAATTTGGCATTGCACTTTACATCTTGGGTTTGAAAAGTGTCTATGTTAACGCTGCCCATTACGTGTGTTATTTGCAGAGCCTTGTCTTTTCATTTGATTTCCATTTCACATCAGCAAATAATATTATTGCTAAATCATAAGTGGGAAGCAACTGTCTTTGACTGTCTTCTTTGAATTTTTTCCTGCATTTTCTTCCTACTTGTTGATCCTAAATTATAACTACAGTTATCATAAGGTTCAAAAATCAAAGTTCACAAACATATATTTGCCTCATAAATCTGTTTTCCTCTGGTCAGCAAAGTATGGCTCCCTCAATGTGTCAGAGGAGAATTCACACTTCCTCTCTTCTTTCTTGCCTAAAGCAAATTAATTTACGAAAATGTTTTTAAGTAGTGCTTCATAAGCTTCACTGGAAATAGTCAAACTGCTCAAAATTCTACCATCATTGCCATATATAAATTTGGATGTTCAAAACAGATGATTTGGGAAGTATCTCCTAACTTTTAAATATATGAGTCATTTTCTTCAAAATAACTTCTATCTATCTGCCTTTTCTTAGCCTGGTCTACAATCTCGCCACCTATTTTTCTGTTGTTCATTCCTATATCTACTATTCTACCTGTATGGACTCTAGCATACTTATCAGCATAAAATAATTTATTCATTTCTTATAATACTAAAAATCTTCAAATAGCTTTACCCATTTCTACACAATTAATTTCAAAAACTAAAATCCCATAATTTCTATTCCTCTATAATATCTATATAGAAACAAGCTGGTCTCTTTCCTATAAACTAAATATTCCACAATCAGTATTAACTCCTCATCCTGCTTCATCCTACCCAAACTATTCTTCTATCATCCTACCCAAATGGTTTTTGGATCTAATTTTCCATTTCTCACCTGCAAGAAAATTTCTTTGAATTCCTGTAGTATGGATTGCCGGCCCGATTACTTTGGTAGTTATTTACATCTCTTTTGATATAAAATTATAAGCTCCTTAATACTAACATCACGTTTCTTTTATTTCAGAATATTGCAGGGGTACACGTTAGTTACATTGTTTTGTGCATTTCAGGTCAAAGGTATAAATGTGCCCTTCACCTAGAATATGTGCGTTATATCCGTTAGGTATGAATTAATCCAGCCACTCCTCTCTTCATCATGTTTTAGAGTTGAACTGTGTTTGGGATTGTTTCTTTCAGATAATTAAAACTAACATTTTTGAACTGAGCATCTACTTACCTACTTCATACTTGGATATCTTATCTCTGGAACTGGAGTCCAATTTCTTACACGGTAAATAGAGACCAAAACCAAATAGACGTTAGGAGGATAAACAAACAACTTACTATTTTTAAAAAGTAGAATTTTTTCTTATATGAAGTTTGGAGTGGAAAATATTAACCCTTAAAGTAGATTTACTGGCCTATGTGGGACATGCCTCCACGGGAATGCCTGCAGCAAGTCAAATAACACATTCATAATGTTCCCTCACAGACACACTTGCAAGGTCAACAGATATTTTGGAGCCCCTGATTACATATTGGCACATAAAAGATTCACAGTCAGTGTGGAAACACACTTGAAAATTTCAAAATATTAATGCTCCTATTCAGTATGGACTTTGGTGATGTTATATTAAGAACTATATTATATTAGCGTAATACAATAATGATGAACAGCAATACTAATATAACTTGATGAATGGTCACTAAACTTCCTGTATTGCATTAACTGTATATTAAGGGTACTATGAAACAGCAATAATGCAATGTGATGGATGAGGTCTGTGTTATTATTCACACTTACGTGTATAAAAAGAAAGTGCCTTTGTGTATTTCACACTAAGTTGAATATATTGCATGCTCTCCCTGTATCCATCAAAGTGAATTTGCAATTATTTGCTGATTTCCCTCTACACAGACTCATAATTTAGTTAGCATAAAGTTACTGTGAATGTACCTGATTCCCTTTTAGGACATCACGGGCATGCTAGAAGCAATTTAAGATGCCTTCTGATGATAGATTTTTAGGAAGTATTCTTAATCCTAGAATGCATTTGTCCACTGTTCGGATTTGTTTGTTATTCTGTAACTGAACTTGACGGTAGGAAGGTTTTTCTGAAATCCTGAAGTCTTGGAAGTTGTGATAAAAATTCTAAGAGAAAACTTTCTTAGTCTGTTCCATTAGAGTCAAAATGAATAAAAACAAATGTCACAGAATAATTTATCTGTTTCTGGCAATACATAGTATCCTCTTGAACAGCTAATTTTAAAAGCCTCATATCCATCTTTTATTTTGCTCTGTTGCACCCCCTGCATTCCTGATGCACTGTTGTCTTCTGGATTGTAGCCTTGCAAAACCTCTCACATCGGCCTCTTCCCTCCCAAGTCTCATGCCAAACCAGTGGACTTGTCACTTCCCGACCACTCCCTTTTATGACATTGACAAGATGTTCTTTATCTCCACTTCTCTCCACATTGCTTTTCATGCTGATCTGTGAATGTGTCTTTGTGATAAAATCACATCACACAGTATCTATATCTCATCACACGATCTTGGTAAATTTGTTTTCTCACCCAGTCATGTATAAACTTCAGTTCACCAGACTCAACACACCTTCCATGCTGTTGTGCAGATTAGCTTTCAAAAATTTGCTGTGGGGTTATTTGTTTCATTAAGTGGAAAAAAGACATGAATGAACATTTCTCAAAAGAAGACATGTGTGAAGACGTGCTCAGCATCACTAATCATGAGGAAACTGCAAACCAGCACTATAAGATGCCGCCTCCTTCCAGTTACAATGGGGAAGGGAGAATGGAGACCAAAGACCCCATTCTTGGCCAGAGAAACCACCCCCACAAAAGGAGAAAAACAGAGAAATAAGCTGAGCAATGGTATTAAATAAATACCATAAATTAATAGCATAAATAAAAACACAGAGAAATAAGCTGAATTTTATTCAATTCATTCAATTCAGTCAATAAACTGAATAAAAACAGTTTAGATTACTAACTTTTAAAGTAATAGTTAAATTACTTGTCTAAGAAGTTTCTACTTTTATAGGAAGCCTGGCCTGTAAGGGATACAGCACACTTTATTGCCCTAATTTTTGAAAGAAACATAAGGAGGCTGCTGTGCCCTCCCACCTGGGCCTCCAGGTACACAGGGTTCCAGTCTTAGAGATACAGAATCTGGAGGGAGTCAGAGGGACCATCTCCCACTGAGGGATGCAATCCAGGGAGGGGGTGGACCAGGGAGTGTACAGCCAGGGTCAAGGCCTGAGGCCCAGCCGTGCAAAGAGCAGAGGATGGGGAAGCAGAAGCCGGTGATCTGCCTGGCTTCTCACAAGTGAGCAGCTTGAAAAGCTCCCGCTGCTCTGGTCACCTGGGTGGCCATTTTTCTGAGACTACGGGGAGAGAGGAAAAAGGCAGCCTTCACGGAGTGAGCAGCTGCGGGAAGGTGGTGTGGTACACATTTAAAAGGGAAGCATGTGCCCACCTTAAATGTATCTCTCCCAGCCAAGAGACAGTCATTTTCTTCAGGGGCATTTTCCTGAAAGTTTTGGCCCAAAACCTAAGTGCATATTATACCTAGGAGCACATTTTACAAGGCAAAATGCAGTAATTTGGTATAACGTGTTTACACTACATTTTGGTAATAGCTATCAAAATTTGAAACCAGTAACTTATAAGTCAGTAATTCCACCACTGAATATGTCATTAGAAATTGAGATGTGTGTACAGTGAATTCATTTGAGGATGTTCCCTGCAAAAAATGTTTACATATCTAGAAATCACACACGTATTTCAAATGGTATATTATCTAGCTATTAAAATATATACATATATACATACAGTACTTGAAAATATAATATCTCTGATTACTTTAATTAAATATACACTTTAGTCTTCCATCTAACATGTTTGACTTACTCTGGGGTATAGAACACAGAGGATACAGTCTATTTGTTTCGTTGGTTATTTCCTTAGCTATGCAGAGATTTTTTTAATTAATCATTTTATTTTTTATTTTTTTGTCACCATTGGTGACTTCTTCATAAATTCTTTGCCTAGGCAAAGAATATCTGAGAGAGTTTCTTCCTACATTTTCCTCTAGAATTCTTATGGTTGCATGTCTTTAAGTCATTTTCCACTTGAATTAATTGTTGTGAGTACTTGGTAGTAGGGCTCCTGTTTCGGTCTGCATGTGGCTATCCAATCTTTCCAGCAGCATTTATTCAATCTGGACTGTTTCCCCCTGTGTGTATTATTATTTGCTTTGTCAAAGGTCAGTTGCTTGTAGGTAGAGGTTTCATGTCTGAGTTCTCTGCTCTAATCCATTGGTTTATATCTCTTTTTTAGCAATACCATGCTGTTTGGTTACTATAGCCTCTTAGTAGAGTTTTAAGTCTGGTAATCTGATGACTCTAGTTTTGTTCTTTTTGTTTAAGATTTCTTTGGCTATTCTGGGTCTTTTCTGGTTTCAAACAAAACATAGATTTATTTTTTTCTTGATCTGTGAAATATTATTTTGATACCTTAATAGGGGTGTTGAATCTGTAAATCACTTTGTGTGATACAGACATTTTAACAATATTGATTCTACCTATCTTTGAGAATGACGTTTTTCTTGTCCTCTGTGACTTCTTTTCTCAAGAGTTTTGCAGTTCTTACAGAGATCATAAGAGGAACATATCTAAGAATTATAAAAGACATATATGATGACAAACCCATCAACGTCAAAAGTCAACGTCATACCGAATGGGGAAAAGCTGGAATAGTTACCCTAAGAGCTGTAACAAGATAAGGCTGCCCACTGTCACCACTTCTATTCAACACAGTGCTGGAAGCTCTAGCCAGGGTAATAAGGCAGAAGAATATCAAGGATAACCAAATGGGGAATTATCGCTTTTCCCTGATAATATGATCTTATATTTAGAAAAACCCAAAGATTTCACCATGAGTCTGCTGCTGTTGATAAGTAAATTCTGCATAGTCTCAGGACACAAAATTGATTATAGAAATTGGTAGCATGTTTATATACTAATAACAGTCAAGCCAAGAAAGGCTAAATACCCTTCATAATAGCTACCAAGAAAATATTATTAAATACCCAGGAATGTACTTAACCAAGAAAAAAGGTAACAATTTTTTTTCTATTGTTTGGGATTCATTGAGGATACAAAAAATTAGGTTACACTGATTGCATTTGTTGGGTGAATTCCCTCTTATAATTGTGTACATGTCAAAAGTTGTACCAAACACCATGACCCAGTGCTGAGTTGATATTGCAGCACTGCCTAACAATAAAAGAGAAATACAACGTGGATTAAACAAAACCAGGTTTACAAGTGGGGTTTAATTTGGTTTAAAAGGAGAAGTCCATTCTCAAAACAATATAAAGTCATTGAAGCCACACCAGGAGTTCTGGGTTTGAACTATTCATCTTTTGTAAAAGGATGAACAGAACAATTTAATCAAGTCCTTCCTGAATGTTAACCATCAGACATAAGATGACTCTAAAAAAGCCTCAGATCGTTATCTCTTTTGTGTTTACATGGATGGAGCTGGAACATATTTTTCTTTATTCTTTATCTGCATCTTTGACTGATTGGGCTATCACAAGCCTTGTTTTCCAATTTTGAGAATCTGTCTTCTGCTTGGTCTAGTATGTTATTGAAACTTTCCATGTAGTTTGTCATTACCTAAATGACTCATTTTTTAAAAGTTTCTTTATATTCTTTTTTTATGTTGTCTATTTAGTGAGCTTTCAACTCACTCATATTTTTCATTCATGTCCTGAAATATTTTGTTTCCATCGTATTAGTTTTTAGGTTTCTTTTCAGTTCCATTCATCTTGTTTACCATCCATATTCTGAATTTCATTTCTGACATTTTAACAATTTCCTGTGGTTGGATTCATTACTGTGGATCTTTTGGGGGGCGGTTTTAACTAGCTTGTTCTTTGACATTTCTAGAATTCTTCTTCTTCTTTTTTTTTTTTAGCTTTTTTTTTATTGAATCATATCTGTGTACATTAGTTAATTTCTAGAATTCTTTTGCTGTTTTATTCTATTCTGAAATCTCCTCTCTTACCTCAGGGAGAATAGATTGTAGAACCCCTGTTTTCTTTTGCTGAGAACTCTCCTACTTGGTGAGGAAGAGGAGAAATCTCAAGATAGGGCTTTTATGTCCTTCTACAGAGGATTGATTCAAGGGGAGTAGGACCGAAAGCCTATAATGTAGCTCTTCTCCTGCATCACCCCATCCCCCTGTGGTTGTCACAGTCCAAGCTGGTGCTGAGGTATATTCATTGAAATTAGTGGCGTGTCTCCAGGCTATTGTTGAAAGCCCCGCCTGGGGGCCTGGGATTGTTCCTCTCCATGGGGTTAGGTGGCATGACCTTTGTAGATGCCTGGAGATGTCATGGGACTGCAGCTGGTGTCTGTGCAAGTTGCATAACCTTGGAAGGTGCCTAGGTGGGCTGCAGGACCTTTGTGGGTACTTGGGTATGTACTCAGAACTATAGCTCACTGTGGAGTGAGTGGATCTGCACAGGTTGTGGGAACTTGGGTGATAGATGTGTGAGGTGTGGAATCTTAGCAGGTGCCTAGATAGGTCGGGAGTCTTGGCTGGTGCCTGAGTGGGTTGTGGAACCACAGCCAGCAGCAGGATGACTCACTGGGGCACAGTGGTAGGCCAGCTACAGGTGGCAAGGGTAGGGAGGCATGTGATACCCCATAAGAGAATCAGGTGGGCTGGGGATCTCCCCCCACCTAGTTCTAATGGTAGCAGCTACAGTAGTTCTACTCAGGTGGCAGTGGTGGTGCTGTCGAGGTAGTGGGATGTCAGCAGCAGGTGCTGAGGGCTGGTGGGCACCTGCTTTGCTTGGATCTCCAGGAGGCAGGCAGTGTAGGGAACTGGGGAGGTGTATAGCTCCCAGTGACAGTGTATGAGAGTACCTGCCCTTCTTCTGTCCCTCCTGGACCTGGCAGGGGTAATGAGGAGGCAGCTGCAATTGAGCCAACTCCTCTACAGAATTAACTTGTAACTTAAGTTGTTTTAGCTTTTGTCGTAACTACCTGTTGATTTGAAATTTTTATGATCAGCTAATATTTTTAATTTCTTTTTCCATGTGCTCTGTTAAACCACATTTGCACCAATTATATTGGGGAAAACAGTGAAGAAAACTAGACTTGTCATTGATTAGTATTAGAAGTTGGCATTGTTTTTTTTCCTGATTGTCCATATGTTTAAATATAGATATTTAAAAAGAATTTATAAATGTAATTCCTCAATATGTCTTTAAATTTTATAGACAGTCTTACAGATATTTTTATATCAGCAAGTAGTGATATATATCTCAATCCTTTAAACTGTTTCCTAGTATTTCCTAGTATTTTATAATTAACAGTTTATCTGTAATCGGACATAACACTATTTCAGAATAAGAAACAATGTTGTAATGAAAATGTATTTCACATTTTTCTCTCAGGTATGTGAGTTTTTCCCAAAGGTTGACCACAGCAAGGAAGAATGGTATATACAGGTTACATTTTCTTATATAAGGCTAATTTTCTTGGCAAAACTACATTAACCATTTGTCCCTTATAAGTAGAATACAAGAATCATAACATTTTCCAAATCATGTGGTGAATTTGGGCATTTTTTCATGTATTTACAAACCATTTGAATGCCCTTTCCTGTGACTTACTTGTATATATATTTTGCCTACTTTTCTGTTGGGCACTTGCCTTTTCTTATTCACTGGGAGAAGATTTTTAAATATGTGTATTTAGATAATAAATCTCAGTTGTATGCATGACAAGTCTTTTCTCCATGCCTGTTTTTGGTCCTTAAGTGTTCATTAGAAATTCCTTGTTAGTGGTGTCATGCTTGCTGTGGGTTTCTTCAGCTTACTTTCCAAAGACTGCTCACAGATGTTTCTGTGTCCACATGTGACTTTCTCTGGTCCTCTTGTTTCTTTGAACCATGTGTTAGAGGCAAATGTTGGCTGAATTAAGTCACTGCTTCTGCAATGAGCAATGTTTTAATCAGAGCAATTGGCTTGACTCAGTTGTGGTGACATCTTCTGGACAGTAACATTTATCATTAAAAATAATGGCAGTGGACCTTTGCCCTTTCTCTTGGGTGGGATGGATGGGCCAGTCACCCCAAGATCTTTGAGCCATCCCCAAGCCCCAGCAATTGATAGCTGTAGGGCCTCCCTACTAACTAGAGACTGCATTTTAATAGCATGTCCTACCCAGAATGGATTTTTTTAAAAGAAAGTGACCATTAGAACTTGAAACATTGGGATATCATTTTTGGCATTTGGCAGAAGACTCAGAAAGTCTTACACTTTAAGATGAAGTGGGCTTCTCAAATATTTTCAAACTGGGGCCAGCTGGGAAATGCAAACACACATAAAACAACTGTTTATACAATAGGCTTTAAACCAACAAAAGTAAGGAAAAATAAAGATGCACACTTCATATTTGTTAAGGGTAATACTCAATATGATGAGATTTCAAATATTAATATCTATGCACACAACCAGAATGTGCCTCAATTTATACGAGAAATTCTAATAGACATGAGCAACTTGATTTCCACCAGCTCTATAGTAGTTGGAGATTTTTAACACCCCTTTATCAGTGTTTGATAGATCCTCCAATAAGAAGCGAAGCAAAGAAATTTTAGATTTAAACTTAACCATTTAGCATTTGGATTTAACAGAAATCTACAGAACATTTCATCCCAACAGAACTAAATACACATTCTTCTCATCAGCCCATGGTACATACTCCAAAACTCATCACAACTTAGGTCACAAGTCTAACCTCAGCAAATTTAAAAGAATAGAAATTATTTCCTGCATCTTCTTGGACTATCATGGAATAAAAGTTGAACTCAATAACAACAGGAATCTGCATATTCATACAAAAACATGGAAGCTAAATAATCTTATGCTGAATGATAGATGGGTCATAGATGAAATTAAGAAGGAAATTACCAAATTTTTGGAACAAAATGACAATGAAGACATGAATTATCAGAACCTCTGGGATACTTTAAAGGCAGTCGTAAAATGGAAATTTATAGCACTCTAACTCTTCCTCAAGAGAATGGAAAGAGAGGAAGTTAACAACTTAATGGGACATTTCAAGCAACTGGAAAAGGAAGAATATTCTAACCCTAAATCCAGCAGAAGAAAAGAAATAACCAAAATTAGAGCAGAATTAATTGAAATTGAAAACAAAGTATTTATACAACTGATAAATTAATCAAAAAGTTGATATTTTTAAAAGGTTAATAAAATAGATAAACCTTTGGCTAACCTAACCAGGAAAAAAAGAGTAAAATCTCTAATTTCATCAATCAGAAATGCTAAAGACAAAATAACAACAGACTCCTCAGAAATTCAAAAAATCCTTAATGAATATTACAAGAAACTTTACTCTCAGAAATATGAGAATCTGAAGGAAATTGACCAATACTTGGAAGCATGCCACCTACCAAGACTTAGCCAGAATGCAGTGGAAATGTTGAACAGGCCTATATCAAGTTCTGAAATAGCATCAACTATACAAAATCTCCCTAAAAAGGAAAAGCCTGGGACCAGATGGCTTCATGTCTGAATTCTACCAAACCTTTAAAGAGGAACTAGTACCTATACTACTCAACCTTTTCCAAAATATAGAAAAAGAAGTAGACTACCCAACACTTTCTATGATGCAAACATCACCTTGATCCCCAAACCAGGAAAAGACCCAACAAGAAAAGAAAATTGTAGACCAATATCACTAATGAATATTGATGTGAAAATATTCAACTAGATCCTAACAAACAGAATTCAGCAACACATCAAACAAATTATACACCATGACCAAGTGGGTTTTATCCCAGGGTCTCAAGGTTGGTTCAATTTATGTAAATCTATAAATATAATTCAGCACATAAGCAAATTAAAAAACAAAGACCATATGATTCTCTCAAATGATGCAGAAAAAACTTTTGATAATATCCAGCATCCCTTCCTAATCAGAACACTTAAGAAAATAGATATAGAAGGGACATTTTTTAAACTGATAGAGGCCATATGAGGTCCCAATAATGCAGTTTTGGTGTTGCTTCAATTGCCGGGGAGACCTCTTCATAAAATATTCTCCCAGGCTGATTTCTTCAGGTGTTTTCCCTGCACTTTCTTCTAGTATTTTTATAGTTTCATATCTTAAGTTTAAATCTTTAATCCAGTGTGAGTCTATCTTAGTTAATGGTGAAAGATGTGGGTCCAGTTTCAGTCTTCTACAGGTCACCAGCCAGTTCACCTAGCACTATTTGTTAAATAGAGATCTTTTCCCCACTGAATGTTTTTAATTGGCTTGTCAAAGATCAAATAAAGGTAAGTAGCTGGGTTCATTGCTTGCTTCTCTATTCTGTTCCATACATCTACCTCTCTGTTTCTGTGTCAGTACCATGCTGTTTTGACCACTATCAATTCCAGCAGACCAAAAATCATATTATAACAAAGATAGTTGTGCCAGAATATTTATTGAAGCCCAATTTATAATTGCTAATTCATGGAAGAAGCCCAAGTGTCCATTGACCTAGGAATGGATTAATAAATTATGGCATATGTACACCATGGAATACTATGCAACCTTAAAGAAAGATGGAGACTTTACCTCTTTCCTGTTTACATGGATGGAGCTGGAACATATTCTTCTTAGCAAAGTATCTCAGGAATGGAAGAAAAACTATCCAGTGTACTTAGCGCTACTATGAAACAAATTTATAGCTTT
>CAUYON010033619.1:0-62414 GCA_963573935.1 Arctocebus calabarensis | reverse complement strand
TCTTTCTTTCTTTCTTTCTTTCTTTCTTTCTTTCTTTCTTTCTTTCTTTCTTTCTTTCTTTCTCTCTTTCTCTCTTTCTCTCTTTCTCTCTTTCTCTCTTTCTCTCTTTCTCTCTCTCTTTCTCTCTCTCTCTCTCTCTCTTTCTCTCTTTTCTCTCTCTCTCGACAGAGTCCCACTCTATCACCCTTGGCAGAGTGCTGTGGCATCACACAGCTTACAGTAACCTCCAGTTCCTGGGCTTAGGAACTCTGCTAAGTTCTCTTAGCAGAGAACTTTGAGAACTTCTGAAAGTTCTCAAAACTCTAAGTGGATGAGCCTGGCAGAGTGAGGGGTAACAAGATATGGAGATGGTGGAACTTCATAACTTAGGAACTCTGATTCTCTGCTTCAGCCTCCCGGGACCACAGGCGCCCGCCACAATGCCTGGCTATTTTTTGTTGTTGTTGCAGTTCGGCCAGGGCTGGGTTTGAACCTGCCATCCTTGGTATATGGGGCCAGTGCCCTAGTCACTGAGCCATAGGTGCCACCCGATGCTGTCTCTTTCTGCTGGATCCTAGGAAGCAGGACATACCCAGGAATAAAAGGCAGCACTTTGAAGACCAAAAAATGTCCCAAGGGTGCTATTCATTTTAACCCAATTGCCCAGGAGATACTGTAGCAGAAGGACTTGGCAACAGGAAGGAGTGGGGGAGGGGCTGAGCCAAAGTAGGGTCTCAGGTGCAGCATAGCCCTGGCCTGACACCCCAGTATCCTTGCAAAGATCAGGGGTAGGCTAAAGTCTGTGCATGTAGGATGGTGAAGCAACCAAATTGCTAGGACAGACGGGTTTCCCAGGATGCAGGACTTTCTGTGCTAAATCAGGAGACTGTTGATCACCCTGTTAGTGAAAGGTGGCTCAAGCTACCTAATAGAAAAGGACCCTAATGCAAAAACTTTACGTACAGCTTACTTCTAATACTTTAGAAATAAGTAATAAACTGACCAGCAGAAGCATTTTCCAGACTTTACCTACCTCTCCTCCTACCAAAGAAGGTAGTTTGGTGAAGGTTGATCTAAACCCCAGCTTTGAAGTTGGGAAGATCCTGACCGGTGCTTAGCTCTTTTATGCTGATGGACCATACGTGGCCATGAGTTGGAGGTTCCACCCTTCTGTTTCTGCTTCTCAACTGCTACCCGGATGCAGAGGAACTTTCACCGGCCTTCCCACATTGTTTACCTTTCTACCCTGGAATCAATTTCTCTCTCTCTCTCTCTTTTTCTCAAAAGAGAGAAAAACAGGAGGTGTAAATGCCCCTTCTTGTAAAATGGCTACCTCGCGGATGATCTTCCCAGACCTTGCAAAGATACCCAGAGTCTCCAGCTTTCCTCCTGCGCCCAGGGCCTGGCTGTCAGAGAGAGAATAGGCCACTTGTGAGCCCTGCAGGGCAGCCCTGCTCAGGGTTGTCTTCAGAGGTCTCTGTGAGCACGAACTCCACTGCCCCAGGCTCAGCCAGACTCTCCTGGGCAGCTCACGCCTAGGAAAGGCAACACCACCTCCCACGCTGCTCAGGATTCTGAGTTTTCTTGGAAGCATTTGATGATGATTTTTCAAAAACCGTATTCTATTTCTTTTCCAAAAACAGCCCATAAAATAGTCTTGCAGCCAAAGGAACTGCATCTTGTTTGGGCACTGTCCAAACACAGGCAAGCTGATGAAGAGTTGTTTTTTTTTTTTCCCTGTCTGCTTCATGCTTTAAGAAAAGTGCTTTAAGAATATGGCAACTTGGTCTTCTGTTCTCAATTTTTAGGAAAGTTATTTTGTTGTTTGTTTTGTTTTTCAAATGTGTCATTTAGTGATCTCCGGGTTTCTGAATCTTGGGAATATCCCAGTTTAACTTCCTCACCTTCTTTCCCCCAAAGACTCCCTACAGGAGTCATTCCTTTTTCAATGGAATTGGGCAAGGAATCTGTCACACTAATTGTGGGACATTGAGAGCCCCACTCATCTAGGCTGAGAGAGCTCACATGGGTCTCTGACCTGGGTCCCATCATGTCTACAACTGCAAGCCCTTTACCTTTTTGACGTGAGACGGGAGCAAGGGAGGCTGCCTTCTGCCCAGAAGAAAGTTGCAATACGAGGCAGCTCAGGAAGCAACTTGGGAAGCCATCCTCAACTAATATTAGCTGCCCTAGCGGAGGTGAGCCCGGCCAAGCATATCACACACATGAAAACAACCTCAGCCCAAATCAGTACAGGGATCAGAGGCTCACATCCCAGAGCTGTTGGAAGGTGTCCTGGGCTGGACTCCCCTAGAAGCCAACCCAGAGACAATGAATCCAGTGAAAGCAGTTTGTTTGGGAGGCGATTCCAGGAAGCACCGGGAAAGGTGCAGAGAAATGGGACAGGGAAGACACAGTCGAGGCAGACTTAAGTCCAGAACCCCTGTCTTTGGATCTCCAGTGTCCCAGCAGGAAAGCTTCAGTGTGGTGGCTGGCAGCCCTGTGTTTTAAAGAAGAAGCTAAGGCTGGGCATGGTGTCTCACACTTATTATCCTAGCACTCGGGGAGGCCATGGTGGGAGGATCTCTTGAGCTGAGGAGTTCAAGACCAGCCTGAGCAAGCATGAGACCCTGTATGTACTAAAAATAGAAAAATTAGCCAGACATTATGGTGGGTGCCTGTAGTCCCTGCTATTCAGTAGGCTGAGGCACAAAGATCACTTGAGCCCAGGAGTTTGAGGGTGCTGTAAGTGAGGCTGATGCCACGGCAGTTAGCCTGGGCAAAAGGGCAAGACTCTGTCTCAACAATTAAATAAGTTACTTAATTAATTTAAGAAAACTTAGTTGTCTGAAAGGTAGCACTTTTAAAATCCGTATATGTTATTGGATTAGTCTGCCTCAGTTGCTATAACAAAGTACCGCAGACTGGGTAGCTTACATAAAAACGTGTTCTCACAGTTCTGGAGGCTGAAAGCCCAAGGTCCAGTTGCCATCAGACTTGGCTTGGTGGTGGTTGGCTTCGTCTTCCTCCTACCTGCCTGTCTGTGTCCTAATGTCTTCTTATAAGGACATCAGTTTTATTGGATCAGGGCCTACACCAGTGACCTCATTTTAGGTGAATCACTTTTTTGAAGACCCTATCTTCAATGCAGTCACATTCTGACGCACTGGAGTTAGGAATTTAACATGCATTTCTGTGTGTATGGGGGGGAGGGGTGTTGTTGTGCAATTATGCCCATAACTGAATTTAGCCCATAACAGAAAAGTGACACTGGAAATTGTTTTGCAAGCCACAAGAACACTTTTGCCTTAATATTAGGAAGATTGAACTTTTAGTTTGTTCTGAGGACATCTGAATTGTCTAAAATGCAACTTCTTGCTTTATTACATTACAGGTAAGGTTGTGCCCCCAGGAATAATTACTAAATTCCAGTATTAATTAGGGATTTAGGCAAATGAAGGGTGAAGTGGCTTCCAGGAGTGTCATGGACCCAGGGATTGGGATTGTTATAGGTCAGGGATGTTTAGGCTTGGCTGCCCCTGGGGCTTGTCTGGGGCATGTTGAAAACTCCTGCTGCCAAATCCCACCCAGACCAAGTATGTTAGGCTCTCTGGGACTGGGGGCTGGGCATCAGATGTCTCCTTTCTTTCTTTCTTTTTTTATTAAGTCATATATACATAGAGCATGAATACATTTTGCCTTTGTGGGATTCGATGTGTTGATTATTTGTGCAAATTGGAGTGCTTACATCCTACTACTCCCCAGGTAATTCTAACGTGCAGACCAAGTGTGAGAAACATCTCTTTAGGCTAATGTCTCTTGCCCAAGTAATCTTTTGTGCTTCAAAGTAAAATAATGGAGAAAGCTCCCCTGATGTAGAGACTTTGTATGATTTCAAATAATACACATTTTTTTCTCTGAGGGTATTTTGTACATACTGTTCTCAGAAGGGGAGGGATTCTTTGTCTTTTGTTCGGGCACAGGAAATAATTTGGTTTGTCTGTTCATCTCTCTGTGTCTGCACAGAATCTCTTCTGCATTCTCCCCACTCCCCACATCTCTAGATCCACTCCCCATCCTGTTCTGTGTCTTTCAAGGTTAACTTGGATGGACCATCCTGGGGCTCCACTGCCCTTGACTTCTGGCTGGCTCTGACCAACACAGAGTCCTGGCAAGAGAAAAGAAAAAGCAGAGTTGGGTTAGGGTGTTGACTTGAGTGGCCCTTTTCCCGGGAGGTGGCCTTGGGCTGATTGTGAAGATCCCCCTTCTCCCAAGGTGGCCCACTCTGAACAGCTCCCTTTGCTCACAAGTTCTGCTCATGTCTCCCCTTCAGCCCTTCTGGGTAACGGTTCTGTTGCTGCTACTCAGGATCCTGGTCCTCCCCCGCTAGACCCGTCTTTCTTTCCACCCCCTCATAATTAGTCCCTTTGTATATCATTCTCATTGTGCCATCTAATCCTATTAGGACCCCAGCTGTTGCAAGTGGAAAATTGGCGTTATTTGCCATAAATAGCAGGGAGCATAATCATAAAAGCTATAAAAATAATACTATTTTTGACTAGATACTCTTCTGCTAAAGTCTTTAGGGTTGTTTGTATGTAAATGAGTGAGTGACCTAGAGGTGTTTAAAACCACAACAGCACCACACTGAGACTCTACCCCAGGTAATTCAAAGGGTTGAATAAGAAAAAAGAATGAGGGAATGAGTGAGAGAATGGCCTTTTCAAGGTCATTTGATACTATACATACTATATTCCCTCCTTGACCTCCAATGGGAGGCAGTGCACCCTTCTACTTTAAAACGTATTCAGGATTTGTTTTAATCAGGGACGATAAGACACACCCACATGGAAATGACTGTAGGAAGATGTTTTACTCCCAGGTTCCTAAAAACAAGAGGTGCACCAAGCCAGGAGGCAGAGGGAAGGAGATGGAATGAGGGCAAGAATTTTTATTGTGGCTTTTGCAGAAAGCCATGGCAAGGCAGCATAGGCAGACATGGCTTGTCTGAATAATTTCAGCAGGCTCTGGAGGACAGGGGCTGTCCCTAGTTGTCAGCTCCAGGGCCCTGGGGTGATGAGGGCAGGAGAGTAGAATGTGGAAGGCCAGTAGAGGGGGTGGTTGAGGTGTGGGCTTCAGATTGGTTGTGGGTGAATCTTTTAGTATCTCTAGAAGTTGGCTAGCCCTGAGAAGTGCATTTCTTCCAGGATCAGTAAGGCAAAACATCAGAAAATACAGAAAATAGAAAGGCATGATTCACACACCAACTTCTTAGCAACCAATGTACAAGGGGAGGGGAAGGTTGACCTTCCCCCAGGCCAGGCTAGAGATCTATTGAGTTCCACTTATTTTAAAAGAGGTCATGAGGCTAGTAACAACCCTAACGGCTCCCCAGGTGACACTTGCTACCCAGAGTTCAGAACCAGGCAAAGGTTGGTGAAAGGGTAAGAGAGGAAATCAAGAGAGTGGTGGCAGGCAGAGACAAGGCAGCATCTTGTCCAGTAAGATAGACAGGTGATCAAGACCAAGGAGCCAGGTGACAATCACTGATGGGCAAACCCGGCCAGGACCCGATGATCCTGAGGTTCCTGCTGTACAAGAACACCTGGGATCTGATGGCATCCAGAGTGGAAGGAGAGAAAGGGGTAAGACAGAAGAACCCAGGGCTGATTTGCAGTCTACAGTCTCACTGTTCAAGTGGGAACACTGGAACCCAGAGAAGGTCGAGAACTCGGCCAAGGTCACACAATGAGGGCGGGGCAGAGCAGGGTCTAGAATTCAGGCTTTGTAATGACAAAGGTACCCTAGAGGCCCCTCCATACCTCCCTTGGTACACATAGTTGGACCCCTGTGGTAGGCCCCTCCTCGATTTCTAGCTTCCCCTGGGGACAGGAAATGAGAGGACACCCGCATCTCCATTTGGCTTTCCTGATGCACATCCCCATCACCTTAGAGTCAAGGTGGAGGCTTTTTCTGATCTTGGCCATTCTGGGCTCCACACAAACTCAGGTCCAGTCTACCTACTCTCCGGAGCTGACCTTTACCAGAGCTAACATGGAGGTCAGGTATTAAAGTGTACACAATTCCGAATCCTCATGTTTGTTATTTACTCCTCTCCAAAAGTAGGCATTGTTATAATTTATTTCCATTTTATAGATATAGACATTGAGGTCCATTTCCCAGGCAGTTCCTAAAGTGTAGGAGTGGAGTAGAGAACCCTTCCCAGACAATGGGGTCCAACATGCATATTTGAGTTGTTTCCATATTACCAACTTCCTTTAATCAAACTCTCTGGGTCCTCTCTTACAGGGCACTAATCTCATTCATGAGGGCTCTATCCTCATGACTGTTATTTCCCAAAAGGCCCCATCTCCTAATACTATCACCTGGCCGTTTAGGATTTCCACATATGAGTTGTAAGGGAACACAGATATTCAGATGACAGCAGAATCCCTCACCCTTCATGGACTTTTGCCATACTTTCAACTTTTAATTGTTATCAAAACATTTATGCTGCCCTGGACCTGATCCCACTAAAGAAACACAGCATTTCAGGTTTACACGGATGGAGCTGAAACACATTTTTCTTAGTAAAGTATCTCAAGAATGGAATAAAAAGTATTCAATGTGCTTAGTACTGTTATGAAACCAATATATAATCATCCACACTTTCATACGAAAGGTAAAACACAACTATAGCCCAGGATGAATGAGGAAGAGGAGGGTGAGGGGAAGGGAGGGGAGGAGGCCAGGTGGAGGGAGAGTAATTGGTGGGAACTCACCTGTGGTGCATATTGCAAGGGTACATGTCAAATCTATTAAGAGTATAAATGTCTTAACATAATAATTAAGTAAGTGAGGTGAAAGCTATGTTAACCAGTTTGATGTAAGCATTCCAAATTGTATATAAAATCAGCACACTGTACCCCATAAATGCATTAATGTACACAGTTATGATTTAATAGAAAAAATTAAGAGAATAAAACACAGCAAATGATTTCATACTAAAGTGTTAGTGACTGGCATATTGAGGATTCCTCTCTCCTTTCCTTAAATTTTAAGTACAATTTTATCCTTTTTGTTAAGAGCCTATCCACTTAGTTTTATGCTAGAAATTCCCTGTGAATTGTAGAGACGTTTAGGGCCAAGTGGTCTTTCTAAGGACCTTCTAAACCAGTTTGGATTGGTGGCCTGAGAGTCAGAAAGCCCTGGCTCTCATCCCAGCTCTACCAATTAACATTCCTTATGGCTTTGACAGTGCCACCACTGTCTCTCTTGGGCTTCTATTCTAGTCCAAGGCCCTCATTTTGTAGATGAGAACATATAGTTTTTTTCAAAGTGTGGTATGCTGTAACACAGAATCACAAACAATAGAAATTTATTGTCTCGTGATTCTGGAGGCTGGAAGTCTGAGATCAAGGTGTTGGTGAGGGTGATTCCTTCTGAATCCCTTCTCCATGGATTATTAGATGATCCTATTTGATCACCCTAATTATTCCATTTAATTTTATTACTTCTTTAAAGACCCCATCTCTGAATATAGTCACATTCTGAGATACTAAAGGTTAGAACTTCAAAATGTGATGTTTTGAGAAAACACAAATCAGCCCATAACACATGGTATTAAGATAAAGATAGATATTTATTTAAAAAATAACATAAAAAGCCAATCAAATTAGAGGAGGAAAATCTTTAGTAAAGCATATCATGTAAGTATAGCAAAATTATGAAAATGGTAGACAAATGGGGATTTCTCCTATCTATTGGTGTGTAAAAAGCTACCCCCAAATTTAGTGACTTAAAACAACCATTTTAGTTTAGTTTGTCCATGGTTTTAGGGGACAGGAATTCAGGAAGGGCTCAGCTGGATGGTTTTCTTTGATTCACATTGGGATCCACTGGGGGCAGGATTCACTTCCAAGATGGCTTTTTCACTTACATATCTGGAATCTTGGCACCCTTTTTGACCTTCATCACTCTCCATACGGTTCTTTATTTTCCAGGGCCTCTCCACACGGCATGGGCTTCCTCACAGCATGGTGGCATCAAGTTGTAGGATTTCTTACAAAGAAGCTGACTTGCAGCGAATGTTCAGGAGACTCAGATGGGAAGATTCAAAGCCTTTATGACTGAGCTTGGCTGTTCCATTTCTGCCACACATTTAACTGGTCAAATTAGGTACTACAGTCAGTCCAGATTCCAGGGGAAGAAAATGAGACTTCACCTCCCAATAGCCATCTTGAAGCCAGTACACTGATTGGTTACACACTCTCTGAAGTCCCTTCTAGAGCTCATGTGCTTGATTCTGTATCTCCGTGTGCTGTAAACCTTACCATCATTTACATTCAGACTTACACACTGATGCCTTTGATGTAGCCCCAATATTTAGGAAGAACACCCCCGGTGGGTAGAATTTAAGGCCTAAACTTCCACCCAGACTCAGAAGAGTGGCTCTTCTGAGGTCGGGTCTCCCACCTGTCCCCCACTAAGGAGAATCTTCCAAGCCTTTGGTGAAACAACAGGGAACTGAACCATCTCCTGTGAGATGCTGCCTTCTTTTCCTCTTGCCCTTGCAGTGACTCCTGATTTTTCTCAGAAGTGAAAGCTTTCCATGCCTGCCCGCCTACTCTTCTCTTGCGCAGCCAGGAGTGCAAATTTAGATCTCTGAGCCACTCAGGCAGAAAAATGGCCCTGGAATCAGGGAAGCAGAAACATTCAGCTGCCATGAAAGGGCTGTAGAGAGAGGACTCAGAAGCTTGAGTGTACAGCAGCGGGGGTGTGGGGAAGCATGGCCACCCCATGGGCTTCAAAGACCTCTGGGAACCTCTTTCTACCACCATCCCCTGCCCAAATTTTACTCACTTGCAGCCTACCCCTGTGCCTAATGGTCCTCCATCAGAAACATCTTAAGAAGAAATGGAATCCAGTCAAAGAGTCGTCGACTTGGAATCCTAAGATTTGGGTTGGCACCCTTGCTCTGGCTTAACCTTCCAGTGTCGTTAGTGGATCCTTAAGGAGAAGGATCCCCAATGACGATGCTGATACCTGTTAGGTAGGGGCTTATTAGAATTCACGTGTCCTAGGTGCTTTACACACGTTTGTGTCCTCATAATACACCAGTTTACCACTGAAGAATCTGAAGCTAAGTATTGATTTGTGTGTTTCTGTATGTGAGAGAGAGAAGGAGAGAGAGAGAGATGGAAGAAGGGAAAAGGGAGAGAGACAGACTGAATATCTGGAAGGAACTTGCTTTCTGGCTAATTTTGAACAAATATCCTTCAATTTGTTTCTCTTTCTAGGGAGCAGGAGGGGTTTGGGGGACAAGAGGGAGGATGAGGGCTCTGGGGTCAGGGTTTCTCAGGAGGTAATAGAAAAAAAGTGTAGATTGAAAAACCGAGGGAGTTCGGGTCCCAGCTTTGGCCGTTACCACGTGGGTTTGGGATGAGCTCCTAAACTAACTGTGCCTCTATTTTATTACGAGGAAAATGGGGACCATGATAGCACTTTCCTTATGGGGCTGAGAATCTGATTTCAATTGCGTAGAGCCCTACACATGGGTCTTATAAGCAGTAAGTGCTGTAAATGTTCTTTTTGTGAGGCTCAATCTATAACATGTAGATACATTTCTGGATGCCCCTTAACAACCCCACTCCTGGCTCCAAGAAGTCAAAAAGCTGTCAGTTTACAACAAATGTCAGTGGGGTGGGGGACGCAGAGAATTGCAGCTGAATGTCTCAGGGTGTCTAGGTCAGTGACCCGGGGTCCTCAGAGGGTCTTGTCAATACCACCCTTTACTTTTGCAGAACTCGGAAAGCATCTCAAGACTGTTACTAGATGTCAGGGGACAAACTGTTGGGAGAGAGATTGGGGAAGGGGGCGGGACCAGAACTCCCCAGAACTTCTCAGATTATGCCAGCCCCCCAGGGGCCTAAGGGAATGCCTCCATTCCCGATACCTCTTTTTACATTTAGGGCATGGTTCTAATATTAAGACACAGGGCAGTGGTGGCCTTGTGGGAGGGACACAGGCTGAGGATGCAGAAGGACCTGTGCTCAAATCTCTATTCTGCCACCAGGCAGCTGTGTGACCTCAGGTACATTACTTCCCCCTCTGAGCCTCAGTTTCTTCCCTGATAAAATGGGGAAAGGAGGTGCCCAAGGTCCCACAAATAGTGTCTATGTGTAAGCTGAGGCTAGGACCAGGCTTCTGACACCAATGTACAACCTTCGCCCACAGCTCACACATGTCCTAGGAAATATTGATTTTAAATATTCCTGACAAAAGAGATGGGAGGCTAGGGTAGTCGAGAGCTTATCTAAGATCTGAAGCAATGACTGGTCTTTTTTGAGGGAGGAAGATGCTGAAATCAGTGAGACTTGCTGGCCCCTAGCCCAGGAAGGGCTGGATTTCCTCAAACCCCTGCTGAGCCCCTATCAAGTGTTAGGTGGCAGGACATGACACTTGCCCATTGTGGGGGCACTCTAAAATTCATAGGAGTGTTCATCTTAGGTATTTCCCAACTCCTTCAAATTTCACTGGACCACATTCTCTACAAACCGTATTCCCTCCTGTCCCTACGGACAGGCTTAGAGGAGGGACTGGTCCCTGGCTTAGCAACATACAGTGTAATTTTTCCAATCCCCTCCCCACCCCAAGGTAGGTAGGATTCAAGAAGCAAGACAGTGTCCCATTTAACGGAAAGCAAGATTGAGGCATTCGTGCCTGTAAAATTAAAATCCTGATCATTTTGGCAGCCACTGACCCAGAGCAGAGAACTGACCACAACCCTTGGAAGGTATCCTCAGACTGCCCTTGCCTTCCATGTCCAGTAGAGACTGCCAAGTCCCCACTTTCAGGTAGCTGCAGCTCAGAACAAGGCCTTGGGAACAATCAGGCAGGGCCAGCACCTTGCTCATTACTACATCGGTATTACCAGCAGTCCCACCTTCCCCAGAAAGGAAGGTTTGACTTGAGCTGTTTCAAGCACTCCTCCCCAACCCCTACTAGAAGAGCTTTCTGGATGGACCCCCAACTTCTAGATTATTTTATAAATGTGAACGGTGTGTCTGGTGATGGGTCACAACTGAGGCATTTAGATGGGGAAACTGAGGACCTTTGGGAGGGAAGCTTTCTTTCACAACAGTTTGATAAAATAAATGTTAAATCTTTTTCTTAATAATGATCTCCAGAGGAAAAATAAAGCATTTTGTTTGTCAAATTTAGAAAATATAAATAAGACCAAGAATATCAAATATCGCCTTTAACTGATCTTGCCAATCAAGTATAATCATGTGATATTACTTTAATACAGGACCCTGAAAGGATATAAAATGTAGATTTTTTTTATAATAAAAAGATGGATCACGTATTATGATTGTTTCTAGTCTGATTTTTCATGAGCTGAATATTTTCTTTCCAAATAACTCAATGTTCTGTGACATTGGTTTAAATGGCCTCTTGTATATATAGTAATTATATTATTACGTAAATGAATCCATTTAACCAATCTCTTGTTGGATTTCTGTGTTTTAATATTTTAACCTTCTTAGTGATGCTGAGATGAATAAGTCAGTTTCTTTCTTGGGAGGCTTCCTTTCTTCCCACAGGAAGAAAGCATCCTTCTTGGCAGTCTCCCCTCCCCTTTCCCTGACAGACCCATCTCCTTCTAGTCCCACTTCTGTCTGAATTGTTTTCAGGTGAGACAAAGTTATGCCACAAGGGGTCTCCCCTGCTCTTTGAGCGGAGTAATCATTTACCAGCCTAGAAGGAGATTTGGAGCTAGAAAAACTCTGCTTTGCACCCCAGCCCTGCCACTTGCTCTCCCCACGACCTTAGGCAAGTGACTGGTTCTCTCTGTGCCTCAGTTTTTCCATCTGAGAATTGGGGAGAGCCATCATTTACCCACATTAATTTTTGCAGTAATCTTACAAGAAAAGTTCTTAGCACTGTGCCTGGCACTTGGTGCCTGACATGTGACAGCTCTTCATTATATTGTCAATTCTACTCCAGCTCTCTTCCTTCCCGAGAAATGGGGTTTTCAATAGTGCCCAGTTCATGGGGGTGTGGAGAAGATTAAATGAGATTGCACAGGTAAAGCAGCTCGCCAATAGTTTCAGTTGATTGAATTTTTACTTTTAAACAATAATGTTTGTTCCTTTCATTACTGCAAGGCCTTGGTCCACTGATGCCTCTATTTTAAAGAAAATGGTGGGAGATAAATTAGGCTAAACCTTTGACAGGAGGTCAGAAGGAACAGTGACTTTTATTTGAGCCTAGAAATTGATGTCTCCAAACTCCCCCCAACCTCAGCACCCTGCCCAAAGTCATTAGCTGAGAAAGCCCTGAGTGGGGCTGCCCCGTTGCATAAGTCCAAGAGCAGCTATTCTTGTAGACTCCCTAGAGTGCATGGCACCTGTCACAGCTCTGCAGAAAGAAGGCCCAGCCCTGTGCCCAGTCTCTGAAGACCAGGCCCCAACCTCTGCAATATAGACTCCCCCCTTTCAACAGTGCCAGCCTCACCATCTCATTGGAGAAATTCCTCTAAGTGGCTCCTAATTTTGCAGGGACCCTTCTCATCTGACACCAACCTTGCAAAGAGGAGCCATAGGGTGAAATTTTTCCAGTCTTCTTGTCAATCATGATAGCCATCGTGGGAGACTTAATTATTATATATGGAGCTGGGATTTAAAACCAGATCTAGTCTGACTTTATCCCCAGAGCTCTTATCTAGTTCGAAAGACAAATTACTGACAAGAGTAAGTGCTTGAAAAATACTCTCTTCATATATATTTGCATATACACACACATTTATACATGAGAGTATATATAGAAAAGAGAATGCATATGAATAAGAACAGGTAAGAGGCTAGATAAGGCAATATAGGACTACATTCACACGCATACATATGCAATCTTCTTATATTTCTTTTGGTTCTTTTTATGAGAGGAAATGGAGAATTAAGCAAGTAGGGAAACTCCATTGTGAATGGAATCCCAACCTCCTATGAGCCCCCTAAATATGCTGTCTGGCTTCAGCAATTAACAAAAAGGGAAATGAGAAAATACTGGAAAAAGCCATGATTTAATAGTGAAAGAATGAAGCTGTAGAGGTCCTAACTAGCCTAGGGCCAAAAAGGAAAATGAAAAATCTACACAGAGCAAGCAAGTTTGTTTGTTGTTTTGTTTTTTGGGAGACAGAGTCTCAAGTTGTCCCCCTGGGCAGAGTGCTGTGGTGTCCCAGCTCGTGGTGACCTCCAACTCTTGGGCTTAAGCGATTCACTTGCCTCAGCCTCCCAAGTAGCTGGGACTGCAGGTGCCTGCTGCAATGCTCGACTTTTAGTGTTGTAGTTGTCATCGTTGTTTAGATGGCCTGGATCCAAACCCACCAGCCTCAGTGTGTGTGGCCGGCACCCTACCCACCGAGCTACAGGCACCATCCTGCACGCAAGCTTTTGAAAGCATTTTTTTTTGCACTTATTTTTGCTAATCGACATAGAAGTATATGTAACTATAGGATACTATGTGATATTTCCACACATGTGTTACATAGTATAATTAGCATACTTGTCTCAAACATTGTGTTGGAAACATTCTCTAGCTGTTTAAAAATGTGCAATAAATTAATTATAGCCGCTGTACAGTGGTAGAGAATTAGAACTTTCTTCTCTTATCTAGCTGTGCCTTTGTATCCATTAAACTGCCTCTGGCTATGCCCACCCATCTGCTACTTCCCAGCTTCTAGTAACCACTGTTCTATGAGATCAACTTTTCTTTTTTTAGCTTCTGCACGTAAGTGAGTACATGCGGTCTTTGTCTTTCCATATGTATAATCTTTTATCCTCTCAACAGCCATGTGGGGAAGGTGCTGTTAATATCACACACATTTCACAGATGAGTAAACTAAGGTCCAGAGATAACAGGTGTCTTACTCCAGAGTCCACACTGAGTGTAAGCTCTGCTGTGAGGCTGGTGCATGGTAAGCTGTTATCACAGAGTGGGGGACCCTAAAGGAACCCCAAATAGACACCAAGTGGGGGTCCTTCACTTGGATGCTTTTTAACTGCTCTTCTTCAGGGTGGGGGCACAGAACTGGGTTATCTCACCGTGGCCTTTCAACCTCTCCAAGAGCCGGGGTCAGGGCTGGGGCAGCAGGCCTGCTGAGAGCTGGTGTGCGGGGCAGCGTGGGCTGTGTCAATGTGAGAAGTCCCAGGAGGACTCTGGCTGGGAAGGGCCTGGGGTGGAGTCTTGGGAGGGGAGAGCTGGGGGGCATGAGGCTCTGTGATCCATAATGCCTGCCCTGGAGGGCAAAGGGGAGGCTGGGGGCTGGGCTAATACTACCCTCACCCCCAGTTCAATCAGCAGCTTCTCCAGGTTTAATGCTTAATGGTGTAACTTTGAATAGCTATAAAGGTATGTCTTTAGGGAAAAACAAACAGTATAGAGGGTTTATACGATCCTAAGCTGACCAATAGTCACCATTTGATGTATCGTTAGAACTAATTTTTTTCAATACATGTGAGGTCTGACAAGCTCCTGACCTCACCCTAGAAAAAGTGTTACTCACCTCATTGGTGAATGTCTCTACCGTTATCTTTGAAGGTATTTATGCACCGATGCCAGTGCCTAGTCCACCCTTGAAAGCCATTTTAGAATTTTTCTGAAATGGCCATCAGAGCTGTTATTGTATCACCCTTTATGTTCTGATTGTTATCAACATATCTTTCAATATTTCCTTCATCTCTGAGTAACGAAAAAAGTCTTCGGGGGCCAGATCAGGTGAGCGGGGAGGCTGTTCCAACACGGTTACTTGTTTACTGGCCAAAAACTCCATCACAGACTGTGCTGTGTGAGCTGATGCTTTGCTATAAAGCATACAAGTGGCAGACCCCTCTTTCCGAATTCCCTGTGATAACAGCTTATCATTACCACTTTTGCACACACCTTTCTCTTGCCAAGATTGTCAGCGAAGATTTTCCTGTTTCTCTATTGGTGTTTACTTGGTCTGCTATGCTTTTCACAGTCAGTGGCAACTTTTGATGCACACTTTGATGAATTTGCTCAATGTTTACTGGCTGCTCTGACCTCTCTTCAGCAGTGACGCTTTCTCTACCATCAGGAAAATGTTTAATCCATTTGTACACTGCCTATTTATTCATGGAATTACCCCCATAAACTTGGAGTAACATGTTTACGTTCTGAAGTCAACACCCTGGTTTCACCTTCACTCTTGCCAAGTTTAGCAAGAAATTTAATGTTTGTTTGCTGCTCTAATTCGAGCTCCGACATTCTCGTGATGGCACAAAACACACAGTAATAATGAAAACAACTCGGCAAGACACCACCACACACCGACATGAACACAACTGAGACACTGGTAAGCCAAGGTTATGAGGCCTTTCTGAGTTGTTTGTACAGTGCTGACAACTTAAGCACAGGTGGCAAGTTCACAAACTTGTCAGATCTCACAAACAAACACACTCAGGATTCTCGTCTTGCAAATATGGGGTTGCACTACACAGCTAGTCTGCAATGTGCATGTTTCACGGTGACATCCTGGATATGGCTTCAAGGTGAAAGCCATGGGTCCGTCCCATTCTCCTTATCAGCTGCCTGATACTCCACGCATGGACGCAGCATCGTCACCATCACACAACCACTTTATTATATTAATAAGATGTGCTACAGTCAACACCTTTGTCTGTGTTTTTAGTATTTACTACTGCCGTCAGAGCTAGAGTTCTGGAAATCCATGACATTTTGGTACTTAAGTAGATTTTGTAAGATCGCTTCCCAGAAAGGCTCCAGCAACTCTCACTTCTTCCAACAGTCCATGGAGGTACCTGTGTCTACACAGCTAGCTTAGGGTTAGTGTGACAGAGAGGGAGGGAGGGAGGGAAGGAGGGAGGAGAGAGAAGAGACGGATGATGAAAGGGAGAGAGGGAAGGGGTGAGGACGCAAGAGTAGGATCAGAGAACCTGGTAGATAAAAACTGCCAGCTCTTCTTTTTATGAGTAAGGCTTCTACATAATATGCTGTTGGAAGAAAAGGTCCTTCTGCCATGTTTAAAAGGGAAAGTGAAATAAAATTCTAGGCAGGCTGCCACCTCATTTTGCAATGGGGGAGACTGAGGACCCATAAGGGGAATGCCTGGCCCTGGCCTGGCAGGTGGAACAGTTGTGACAAATGTGAGGCCACAAGGGACACAGAAGGTGCCTGGGATGAAGGGACCGAAGCTCCCCAGGGGATATTGGAGTTGCTCTGTCCTCATTCCCAGAGAGCTAGAAGTACCTGGGACTCTGTCTCCTGGGTGGCCCTCAGGCGATGACTGGTTGTTGGGGATGGCAGGAGCCCAGGTCCCTCACCCAGAGCGGAGAAGAATTCAGAGGCACACCCTGCACCCCGCAGGGTCAGGCTGAGTGTGGGAGTCACCTGGAATTTGACCCTTCCTAGGCTGTTTCCCTTTCCCCAGTTCCTCCTGGGGACAACCCAGCATTAAGTCCCTAGCACAGAACTCCTCACCTCACATCTTCTGGGAGGACTTGAGGGCTAATAACACTGTCAGGAAGCACTTACATGGGGGAGAGGTCTTCCTTCAGCAGCCACCCAACAGAGAAGTCAAGGCAGCCTGCGCTCCCCTGTACACGGCAGAGAAGGCAGAGTCAGCTTCCCGAGGGGTTTTCCAGTGTAATGCACTCCTGATTCCTGGCCTCCTCGGTGTCAGAATGCAACCTGGGAGAAGATTTACCCCGTGCTAGCTGCATAATCTCGTACAACTTCCCTGTTCTCTGTAACTCCAATTCTCTCACTTATAAACTAGAACAACAGTACCTCTGTCCTAGAGTAATGAGGATGAAATAAGATAAAGCTTTTTGGGCCTGGGCATATGGTGCTTGCTGTAATGGACAATGGGGGTCAGGTCATTATCCCCTGCTACTGCCCATAAGAACCTCAGTTTTCCTGAGTATCAATTTTCCCTTCTATGAGTGGTGCCAATTATTGTCACAAAGATTACGTGGCGGGTCCTCACGTGGATTAGGTGCCCAGCATGTCACACCCCGTAAACCAACTCAGGATCACAACTGGGATGGGAGGATATCCTAGAGATGCACTACCTATTGGACCAGAACTACACACCATTTGTGCATAAAAAATTCAGCAGGGTCACCATTATACAATGTATTTCAATTATGTATTTACAGAGAAATACAAACAATGCGAAAGTCCACCCCCTCCCCTACAAATTACCATCGTAAATAGTTTAGGTACCTCTCCAGTCTTTTTTCAATGTGTTTTCACGTTTTTCCAATTGTGCTTATTTCAATTTTACTTAATTATATTTATCTCAATGCATTTTTATATTTCAAATATAAATGTACACTGAGATAGCCTCAGAGGTATGCTTTTAGAAGAGAATCATTTTCTATGTGTTTTAAAATTATTTTTCATGTAATGGACCTCAGAACAGGGTGGAATGCTTTCAGCTTCGGTCTGGCTCAGTTCGCCAATTGAGCCTGAGGAATGCCATTCGGTGGTCTTTTAACCACTTCTTTCTTGATGGACACCTTGGTGACCACCAGCACTCCCTGTTACAAATCATTCTGCACACAAATGTCTTTTTGCTCATCTTTGTGCATCTATAGAAGCATTTCTAGGCAATGCACCTGTTGACATCTCAAAAAGACAGGTGCACAAAACCTCAAGTGTATCTGACTCACTGCAGCAAAGAGTAATCCCCATTTGACAGTTTTAAAGTTGTCTCAAAATGAGGAATAGGGCAGGGTATTTGAGAAGTTTAAGGCTTGGGCTAGTTGATTTTTAGGAATGGCCTTCAACTTGATGAACCAGCTTTTAGTCTTGATAAGTTGTTATAACTTCATCTTCTAAAGACAAATATTCTATCTTAAAACAAGCAGCTAAGTTATTTTTGCTTTGACCTCAGTATTTCACACGGGGACAGAAATTGAGTTGAATTTTCAGGTCAAAAGTCATAACTTCAGAATTTCAAGCATCTAGCAATAAAAAGGAAACCAATTTTCAATTTTATTTTAAAATTCTTTAGACAACCACTCTTATCGATTGTACCTGGGCAGGCCAATCCCATAGTGCCATCCCCTTTGGCTCACAACCTTGTGTCTTAGCAACACAAGAGTTGGCAGAAGATTTAAAACAATGTTGGTGATAAAATAATTCCTTCTTATTGCAGGTGCTCCACTATTGTGCCTCCATGATATAATAGTGCTGCCCAGTTAGACTTTCACACACAGGATAAGAGGCTATATTTTTTTTAAAAAGGCTTTTACAATTTTAAAATAATTTTATCTATCACAAAGACAGCAAAGAGTTTCCGTAATGTTAACATCTTCCAATACCACAGAACAATCAAAACTAAGAGACCAACCTTAGTACGTTACTGTTAACTCTGGACTTTACTCAGGTTTTTCACTCTAATGGCTTTTTGTTCTATTCCAAGATTGCACCCAGGATCTCACATTGTGTTTGGTCACCGTGTGCCTTAGTGATTTCCTCCCCTCTTCTTGTTGCTTCACAACCTTGATAGTTCAAGGGCGTACTGGTCAGGTGTTTTGGACGATATTCCTGGCTCCGTTGAGGACAGTCTGATGTTCTCCTCATGAGACTGGGTTGATGGGTTGTCCGGAAGATAATCATGGAGATGAAGCGCCTTTCTCACCTCACCAGCCTCCTGCCCTCACAGGTGGTGTTAACCTTGACCTCCTGGCCAGTGTCGGCCACCAGGCTGCTCTGCTGCAAGGCTACCATTTTCCTCCTTTTCATGTTCATTTTAGGGAGGTGGGGAGAAGAGAGATTAAGTGCCATCTCCTGGATGAGGATGTAGTAACCTGTTCGGGTTTCTTCTGTAATGAAGGTTTGTCCTTTTCCCACCAAGTTTGTAAAAGGAGGATTTCTCAATTTGCACTGGAGCTCCAAGGTGGACTGTGACATCCCGGATGACTTGAAGAGTCACCCTGCACTCTAACTTCATTCAAGCTTCATTCATTCTAACTTCATTGTTACCTCCACAATGCCTCAAGTAAGAGCCCCAGTATCAGCTAAGGTGTTTCTCTCAGAGACCCCTGAAATCTTCTTCTGGGTCTGGTATCAGAGGGGGAATTGGGTGTTGTCTCATATGTGACTTCTCAAGCAGTGGCCCCCAGACCAGCACAGTAGAATCACTTGGAAGCTTGTTAGAGATTTAGACTTTCAGACCACATCTGGGCCTCCTGAATCAGACCTCCTGGTTTAACAAGACTTGGTGACTTGTGTGCATGTCCATAGTTTTAGAAGTACTGTCTTAGAACTTCAGAGTCACTCATCAGCTCCAAGCACGGTGCTGTCTTCTCTGCTGACGGGGCACCTGCCTTGGTTTACTCTCCTGCATTCCTGAAGTTGGAAGGGCAGAGGAGAGTCATAGAGGAGGGGAGGAGAAGCAGATGGCCCCAAGACGGATCTGGGGCTGGAGTGGGGGCTAAACGAGGGTGGTTGGGTGAGAGAGGGATCTACAAGGCAGATATGATGGATGAGCCTTGCCTGGGAAGGCCCTGGGGAGCAGGAGGAGCATAGGGACCGAGTGATGAATGGGCCAAGGTGAACGGGCTGGACAGGTCCATGGAGCAGAGAGCTCTGGGCTCAAGAGTCTGCTGTGCCCCAGAGCCCTGAGAAGGAATTTCTTTGCGACAGTGCTTACAAAGCTTATGTAACCCAGTATCCTGTTCTCTTTAAAAAATTTTAAGTCTAGGGCGGCCCCCGTGGCTCATCAAGTAGGGCGCCAGCCCCATATACTGAAGGTGGCTGGTTCAAACCCAGCCTCGGCTGAACTGCAAAAATGGAAAAATAGCCGAGTGTTGTGGCGTGCGCCTGTAGTCCCAGCTACTCGGGAGACTGAAGAAAGAGAATCCCCTGAGCCCAGGAGTCAGAGGTTGCTGTGAGCTGTGTGATGCCGCGGCACTCCACCCAGGGCGATAAAGTGAGACTCTGTCTCTACAAAAAAATAAAAATAAAAAATAAATAAAAAAAATAAAAGAAAGAAAAAAAATGTTAAGTCTACCTTTCAGTAGCACCAAGTACATTCATGTGTTTTATATCCATCACCATTCAACTCTGGAACTGCTTCATGTTGCAAAACTGAAATTCTCTAGCTGCTAAAAGCTAACTCTCTATTGCCCCCACCTCCTAGCCATTGAGGCACCATTCTACATTCTCTCTGCCTTTGGCTACTAGGTACCTCCTGGGACTGGCATCCTATGGTATCTGGCCTTCCATGATCTCCTTCCCGCTTCATGCCTTCTGAAGTAGGTGGAGCAGGGCATGTGACTCCCCTGATGGGGGTGAGGTGAGAGAAGCTGATGGGAGGAACATTTGCCTTGGGTCTCACACCTGCAAAGTAGCACTTTCTTGGGTCTGCTGTGGAATGTTCTGACCCACCTACCCTCATATCCCTTTTCTCAATACTATGTTGAAAAGAGTCTTGGACTGGGGAAGGAAAGAACAGGGCTGAAGGGAACACAGATTTCTGTAATTACGATCCAAACTCAGAGGAATTAATGATTGTAGCTTCCAAATACCCCCAGCACCTGCCTTGGTACCTATCACAAGATGCTCAGCTGTTTGTTGATAAATAAACTGGACTATTTTCTTCTGAATTTCAGCTATTGGTAAGTTTAAGGCAAGAAGGAGAACCCATTAAAGGAGAGTTTGTAATAGAAATTTGCCTTCTGGGTGACATCTACGGCTCAGTGGTCAGGGCGCCGGCCCCAAATACCAAGGGTGGTGGGTTCAAACCTGGCCCTGGTCAAACTGCAACAAAAAAAATAGCTGAGTGTTGTGGTGGGTGCCTGTAGTCCCAGCTACTCAGGAGGCTGAGGCAGGAAAACTGCCTAAGCCCCGGAGTTGGAGGTTGCTGTGAACTGTGTGACGCCACGGCACTCTGCCATGGGCGATAAAGTGAGACTCTGTCTCTACAAAAAAAAAAAGAAAAGATGGAGACTTTACCTCTTTTGTGTTTACATGGATGGAGCTGGAACATGTTCTTCTTAGCAAGGTATCTCAAGAATGGGAAAAAAAGTATCCAATGTACTCAGCCCTAATATGAAGCTAATTTATAGCTTTCATATGAAGTCTAAAACCCAATCATAGCATAGGACTACAGGGAAAGGGGAAAGGGAGGGGAGGGGAGGGGGGAGTATGAGTGGAGGGAGGGCAATTGGTGGGATCACACCTACGGTGCATTTTAGCAGGGTACTGGGGAAACTTATTAAATGTAGAGTATCAATGTCTTTATATAGTGGTCAAGAAAATGCCATGAAGGCTATCTGTAACAGTATGATCAAAACATTTCTGAATGTATATGAATCGTGCCCTATGATTGCACCAATGTACAGAATTATGATTCAATAAAATTATAAAAAAAAATAGTGTCTTTAAAAAATTTGCTATTAGTGACTAATGCTCAGCAACAAGTACTGTATTATTTTCTATAAGCAAGTACATTTTTTAATGAGCCTCTAAAAAGAACTTATCGTTTTAAAATAATAATTTAGTTATAATTCCTGAAAGAAATTTTATTTTACAAGAAATATTTCATTATATTTTCTGTGATCAAAATTTATAGTATTCATTTCCAATATCTTCTCTCAGATTTAAATTATGACATAAATAAAATATATGAATCTTGAAAGAATTAAGTGTATATATTATTAAACTCAGAGATCTTTAGGGATGCTAATTTCTCTATAAAAAATCATTTTAAGATTCTTGCGTCTACTCTTTATGGAACATTCATTGGCTTGTAAGAGGATAAAAGATATATTGAGAAAATCTGGAAAATTTGTACAAATAAAATATTGTATTTTAAGTATTATTAATATATTTGTTTATAATATTTAAGGAACCTAATGTTTTACTTTAATTATTTTTACATTTATTTTCCTTTTACATTCTGATTGAAAGAATTTTTCAATAAGTAATTTCATTGTACCATAATATACTTTTAAATATATAATAGTATGAGTAAAAGCATGAAGTCTTCCTAGAACTCAAGTAGAATTTATACAAATAGAAAACCACACTGGACAATGTCTGTGAGGTTTTCTTAATAGTAAAAAGATAGAATTTGTGTGAGAAAAAATAAATAAGGTGATTAAATGTCTTTATATATATTTGCATGACACTTTTGATCAAACATTAGAATTCTATAGTTTTATAAGAAATTCACAATAATCTGTCAATTAAAAAATTAATCTAATTTTAAAGAGCCATTATTTTTTCTTATTTTCCCCCTAATGGTTATGAAGATTAAAACATTGTGAACTATAGAACCTCCATGCAAACTATTCAAGATTTTCCAGGTACATGGTTTCCTTGAGTCTTCTCTATGCATTTTTAGGAGAATTTCAGCCTTGATCATACTGTCCGTTTTGCCTTCCCAAGTAGTGTGACAGAGGCAAGGGACCTAGTTCTGATAATTCAACTCAATTTAATGTTTTTTTTTAATTAATTATTTTTTTAAATTTCATATTAACATGACAGTACAAATGTTCAGGTTACACTGTACTCAATTTGAAGGTAAAGTTCAAATTGTAGTTGACCCTTTCACGAGGGGCGTGCTGAACACCCACACATTGTCTCCATTGGATTTGATCCCTCCAGTGACCCTCCGTCCTCTCCCTTTCTCTTTTTTAGGCGATATTTAGTTTTTTTAATACCGGTGCCAACATTTGATTTTTAAGATAATAAATTAAAGAAGCATATACAAGGTGGAGTCAATATAGTAACAAGTGCAGGAATGCAAGCATCTGGCTCATAAAAGCAGAAGCTGTTCTAAGGCAGATATTCAGGACATTAAAATAGCATAATAGATGAAGAAGTATTTGTACCAAAATAAAACCATATCCTTGAAGGTAGGATTCAAATGGATCCCAATGTGTTTCTCCTTCTTCTAAAAGTTTTATGTAAATTCATTTTGGTCCTATGTAATGGGGAAGTACTTAGATATTTTAATCTAAATTAATCTCTGATGGTAGTTTCCTTCAGAGGAATTTTAATTCATTGATTCTAGGGAGAAAACAATGTGAACTAAAGTGCTGAATGTGTTTCTTCAGTCTCAACTACCTATATGGTATGAACCCAAGGTGCTCTTTGTTTGCAAATGTTAAAGGAAATTATTATTTTTTAAATTTCCCTTTGATAGCCAGATCTCAGTGGATTCACAGCAGAATATTTTTATTCTATTAGAGAATTTTTACTCTGGAGAATCATTACCCTAACATTTAAAGCATTAGATATGAGAGTAGTTTTCTTTACACAGAGAAAACTAATAAAAGTTCCTCTTGGCCAAAGCAACATATTAGAGAAGAAAAGGGGAATAAGATAGAGGGTCCATTTGAATAGAAATGATTTAAAATCTAATAAAAGAGATTTCTGTTCTACTTTTCTCACAGAATTTTAGAAGAGAACAACTCTTAATGGGTGCAGTCTACCTTGTAGTAAAAATTCTATTGAGCATTTTAGAAAGAGAAGGGGCAGGAAATAATTCTACTGTGTCTCTTATGGACTGTGTGTATTATGAAATGTATCCAAGCCTTTCAGGGGAGCAGAATGCTGAGTAACTGTTTTGGGATCCAATGAGGACTGGCCTTAGGACCAGCCAAGCATAATGTGGGAATCCCTCTCAATAGTATGGCCAAAGAGGACAGGAAGGGTGGAAAAGAGTGACTAATGGATAGAGTAATAATAGACTATGGATTAAAAAAAGTGATTAAATGTTTTAGGGCCCTGGAAGTCATAGTAAGGATTTTTGGTGTTTTTTCTACTTTTTTTCTAGATAAAGGGGAACCCATTGCATATTTTGAGCAGGGAAGTTACATGATCAGTTTTCATTTACCAGGATTACAGTTTCTGTGTTGCAGATAGAAAAATGGGTAACGGGAAATGCAGAGCAGGGTAAAGAAAAGATCATTGGAAGAAACCAAATCAGAGATTACAGTGACTTTGATTAGCATGTTAGCAGTGAAACAGTCAGAAGCTAGATCTTTTTCATAGGTAGAATTTAAAAGATTCATTTAAGGAAATAAGTCAGACCCCTTCATAGACTTTTACCAGTACATTCTCAAGGATGAATGATCCTTAACTGAACTGGGAAAGAATGGAGCTGAAACAGATTGCCGGAGTTTGAATTCAACAGCAGAAATTTGGATGAATTCAAATGATTATGGCCACTATAGTACCAAGTTATATTGTTGAATATTAAGTTGCATGGGACACTGAAAAGTCTAGGGAAAAGGCACAGCCTAAGGATATGAATTTGGAAATACTCAGTAGACAGGTAATACTGGACATCATGAAAATGAGTGGCGTCCCTTAGAGAGTGAGTGTAGGTAGAGGATGAAGTATGAGAATTGAGCCTTAGCAAAGATATCCTTTAAAAGTTCAATATGAACAACATGAAACTATAAAAAAAAATGATTGAGAAGCAACAAAGTAGAAATGCAGAAGGAAGATTATGTGATTACTTTGTTCCAGAAGCAAACATAGAAAGTATGTGAAAAAATTATTGTGTTAAATGCTGCTAGTTTGTCAAAGATGCAAAAGAAGTGACCATTGGTTTAATTTAGATATACCCTGAACTCCACCTATATGCCCCCTGCCCTTTCCCATCACCCCCACCAACAAAATTCAACCATTCATCAACCACTGTTTTTTTTTTACTGTGTCTACACTTTTGTCTCTTCTAGAATGTCATATATTTTGAATTATATAGTTCATTTAGCTTTATCAAATTCTCTTCTTTTGCTAAGCATTATGCATGTAAGGTTCCTCTGTATATTTTTGTGACTTGGTAGTATACTTCTTTAATCACTGAATAATACTGTATTGAATAGATGTAACACTCATTCACCTTTGGACAATTAAAAAAAAAGCTGTACTATTTTCAGGGACACATGTTTTCAGCTCAATTAAATGAGGTTGATGAAGACAGTGATAAAATGATGGTTAGCTTTGTAACTTCCAAGCTGTCAAACTAGCTATAACATTTTATATTCCCAACAGCAAAAATGAAAGTTCCTATTGCTCCACATCCTCTAACAATGTGCTATTATCAATTTCTTTTTTATTTTAGCCTTTAAAATTGATATGTAGTTATATTTCATTGTTCTTTTAATTTGCAATTCTTTAATGACACATGATGCTAACATCTTCATATATGCATCTTTTATGAAGTTTCCATTCAGATCTTTTGCCCATTTTTAAATGGGATTTTTATTTCCTTATTGTTGTATTTTTAACTGATCTTTGTACATTGTGATATCAATCCTCCATCAGATATGTGCTTTGCAAATACTTCCTCCCTGTCTGTGGCCTGTCTTTTTTTCTCTTAACAGTGTCTTTTGAAGAGCAGAAGTTTTAAATTTAAAGACATCTAAGTAATTTTTTATTTCATGAATTGTTCTTTTGGTATTGTATCTAAAACTTTATGCCTGAATTCAAGGTCACTTGAATTTTATGGTGTCTTCTATTTTATCTTCTGGAAATTTTACAGTTTTGTGTTTAACATTTGTGTATGTGATGCATTTCGAGTTAGATTTTGTGAATGACATCTACATTCACTTTTTTTGTTAGTTTGTTTAGCACGTGAACATCCACATAAATGCCAAGTTCAGGCATAAGGATATTTTATAGGAACATCCTGGACCACAGATAGTCATTCACTTGCCAAATATTTATCAACCATTGACGATGTGTACAGTCCATTCTTATTGCTCACAAGGACTAGAATTCTTCCTATTATCTGGTAACGCACCATCTACCAAACTTCCTGATCTGATTCTTTCACACAAGCAAAGTTCAAGTCCCAGTCCATGATGAAAGTGCTGTCTGATAACTTTAATAACGTATAGGAGTGATTTGGTCTGATAATATCAATGTAGCTGATTGCTCTCCCTGTCTTCCTTCCAGACACCAAGGTTGACTTCATTTGACAGCTTTCTTTGCAGTGAGATGGGGCTATGGCAATGTGTTCTGGGCAACGGAGTGTGAATAGCTAGCAGAGATGTGCTCCACTTCTAAAAATGGCCTAGGACATCTCCTAAGTGACCCTCCACACTCTCAACTTCTCCCATTTTCCAAACTCATAACAAACATTTAAGGACTTAGGTGAGTTCTAGGCCAGGAGATGAAAGTCTACTGCGTCCCTGAATCACTGTGAATTAGATCGCCACACCCATCCTACTGATACTAATGAACTGTGTATGAGCACAAATTAAATTTTCTTTTGAGCAAATTAAGTTTGGAGTTGTTAATTACAACATTTAATTTATATGGACTGAAATATTTATCCTAGCTTAGGTGCTGCCTCTGAAACTCTAAGCAAACTCCTCCTGCCAACAAATGCAAACAACAGGCAACAAAATTTCATTCTTAAACTTAAAAAGTAAAATGCAAAACCTTGCATGCTTACCAAGGATAGTTGGCGCTGCAAATGAATGAAGGACGCTGGAAGTCTGACTGACCATATCTTACACCTGGGCTAAAAACAGTAACAATCATCCAAGTGTAGGATTATTATTTTCTTTTGTTGTTATTATTGTGGTACTATTTATAAGATATTTGAGGTCTACACTCAGGTCGCCTTATTCAGTGTGTTATTCTGAGAAGTGCCTGGCCCCATTGATGACAATCAATACATTTGACTTTCTTTCTAAAGAGGAAGATTGAAGACCACAATGAAATGTACACAGGCGCCAAAAAGACCTTTACATGTATCACTGTTGTCCCTTTATCCTCCAACTAAAACATAAATACTGTAACTTACTTATTTTTAGACCCTTATAACATTTAAAATCTTGCTTCTTACATACAATCCTATTAATAAATGATCGTTGAATAACTGCTTAATAAATATTTGTTGAATTGAGTTTTAGACTTGGTCTCTTTCCATAAATATGAAATGCATTCACTTTATGCATACAGTCTTTTCAAATTACTTTTGTCTATAAATTTATATTTTCTCCTCAGAGGCAAAACTCTATAATCAGTATAAAGGATTGTTTTTCATCCTCGTACAAAGTATGCCTTTCTTCTGAATAGGAAGTACAAACCTTAGAGAGATTTAGAGACACCAGGAGAATTTGTAATCAAGTAGCTTAGTTTTTACTTATTTTCATTAAGGGGGTGAAAGGCCTTTGGAGTTCATGAGACACTAAAATTAATGAGGCATCCTAATGAGGCCTCACCTCTGTTTCTTGATTGCAATACTGTACAGAATGTAAGGAGAAAAGGATCAAACCGCTTTCAATCTCTCCATGAAAATAAAAATCCTCCCACTCCCTCTCAGTCATTTTCTTGAAGTCTCATTTTAGTCCCTTTAAAACGTTTCTTTTAAATGTTTTGCTAATTTTCACCAGCTCTGTATTTAATCATATTGTGCTTAGTGTATTTTCTTCATACCAAGGTTAGTATTTTTTTCACATAATCTTCAAATTTAATGGGGCTTATTCATGTTCTCACCAAGTGAGGAACTTATATGGATATTTGTTATACCTAAATCATCATGTCTTAGGGGCTTGTGCAGGTAAGGCTATAGGCTAAGTAGCATATTCTAAATAAATAAGGTATGACATATTACATACCCCAAATTACTTAGTTTATTCTTGGAAACTAGGGCTGTCCAGTCCTTTCCACCCTGATTCCATCCATCCCCCATGTAACCAGGTTAGAAGAATCACTCTGGCTCTTTACTCATGAAAATCGGTGGTTTGTCCAGCACCTGGAAGAATGGAATGACCCTGAAGCAAGAGTGTCCTGTTAAATCATAAAGTCCCTAGAGAGGAAAGAATATACTATTTATTTTTCAACTCCCACCATGATTGGTCTTATTAATTGTAGCTGTTACTAATTAACACAAATACAGTATAATGACTTAATACAAATTTATTAGTTCACAGTTCTAGAGTTCAGAAGTCTAAAACGAATAAACAGTGCCTTATTTTTTCTGGAAGTTCAAAGGAAGAACCTGTTTCCCTCCCTTTTCCAGATTCCAGAGGGTGGTCTGCCTGCATTTCTAGGCTTATCTCCCCCCAACTCATCCCCCTCATTCTAAAGATATGCTTCTGTCCTCACATCTCTTTCCCTGTTACTTTCTGATTCCCTCTTGTAAAAATGCTTGTTACTACATCAGGCATAATTAATCTAGAACTATCTCAACATCTTAATGTTCAAACCTGATAACATTGGCAAAGTCCATCTTATCATAAAAGATAAAGAAGTCACCACTTCTAGGGTGTGGGCATTTTTATTTCTATGCCCATTGAAATCCAGATATAAGAGAAGATTGTAGGAAAGTTATATCTTATCATTTCTTTGAACATTTTCATAATTATTACATATGTGTTTCCAAAATTATTGAAGGGCATGCATGGTGATTGGTAAGTATAAATCCATATAACTAGGCCAAATGCATGTCAGGTGTGATGAAAATATTTTGAAGAATATTATTATTTAGTAACAATTTTTCAAAATATTGGACACAAATGAAATACGATAAATCTTTGGAAGAATGTTAAAAAGGAAAAGTCTGATGAAGTATTAAGTTTCACTCATGCAATATGTATTGATCGAACTCTTTCTCCATGTATAGTGCTTGCTAGGCTAAGGGGATATAAAGAATGGGAGTTGAGAATAAATACAAGAAAACACAATCATGGTTCCTCCTCCACATTGTTCACAGCATGTGCTTTAAAATAGGTTAAGTTCTGCACTCCATCATATGCACGTGAAAAGTAATTATTATTATTATTATTGCAGTTTTTGGCCAGGGCTGGGTTTGAACCTGCCACCTCCGGCATATGGGGCTGGCTGCCTATTCCTTTGACACACATGACTCAAAGAAAATTAATTTTAATCACATAAGAACACATACAGCAATACAAATACAATTTAACAAATGATTCCAGAAAAGATTCTACAAAGCACTAATTTTTTAGGTAAGTGCAAAGAAATTAATTTTATGGAAGTACCCCATACATTTTTTAAGATATTTGGATTTGATTCTATTTTTATCTTTTTTAATATAGGAATGATAACCTTCTGAAATAATGATACTTGCCAAATGTATTTCAGTGTTAATGTTTGAATTTTAGATTTGCCATTTCCAAAAATAAAAATAGCTTACATGTAATATTTAAATATTGATGTACATAAAAGAACACTGGTATGGCTTAAACCATTTCAGAAAATGGGCAAAATTGTGTAGATTTTCTCCAATTAGAAAATGTTTTTCCCAAGAGAACATGGGTGATGTTTACATATACAAATTGTACAAAAGTCACCCAGAAAGCTGCCATACAGAGGAAAAATGGGAAATTGTAGTTCATTATGTCTTTATTAGTAAGATATTCATTGCCAAATTTTACAAAACAGTTACAAAATATTTTTCTCATATTTACCCCTCTTTTTGTAAAATTTTGTAATGAACAACTTTATGGGTAATTTTTGGGACACACCATATATACTCATATGTTGTATAAAATATACACCTGTGTTATATATGTATATATGATAATAATGCCATCATAAAGCACTGTCATAGTTATCTTACTGCACATTTTGTTAATATTGTGTTGGTATATGTTTGTGTGTAGGTTGAGACATATGTCAGGGTTGAATTTAACATCTTATTTTGAAATGGCAGCTTTCCTCTTGGAATAATCCTATTTTTTTGTATTATTATGCAGTGTAAAATGTAGAACAGAGAAACAAAATGATAGAGCTGGAATTGTCTACAGTTTATAATGTCTGGGGAAAAATAGTCTAGTGAACCCCCCAATGAATATGCAAAAAAAGAACATTGAGGATATTTGCTAAAGAAACAAAATTATGTCATAAAATATTCTTCAGTTATGTGAAGGTAGTGGGTTGGGGGATGAAATAAGTCAGGTAAATATTTCTTTTTTTTTTTTTGAGACCGAGTCTCAAGCTGTTGCCCTGGGTAGAGTGCTGGGGCGTCACAGCTCACAGCAACCTCTAACTCTCAGGCTTAAGTGATTCTCTTGCCTTAGCCTTTCAAGAAACTAGGACTACAGGTGCCGGCCACAACACTGGGATATTTCTTTCTTTCTTTCTTTCTTTCTTTTCTTTCTTTCTTTCTTTCTTTCTTTCTTTCTTTCTTTCTTTCTTTCTTTCTTTCTTTCTTTCTTTCTTTCTTTCTTTTTTTTTTTTTTTTGTGGTGGTTGTTGTTGTTGCAGTTGTCATTGTGCTTTAGCTGGCCTCAGGCTGGGTTTGAATAATAATTTTCTACAAAGGAGAGGATTCATTAACAACAAAATAAACTGTTGGAGTGCTGGCTGCAATTTGTTGATCTTTGTACTGTTTTCTATTCCTTTCACTTATTCGCTGTCCCAATCTCTTACAATGCCTGTCCTAGTAATACAATTTAATTTAATTTAGAATCAACACTAGTTAAAAATTAGGAAACTTGCATTTAAAAATCCTTAGGTTACTAGGTAGGGTATGAATGATTTCACTAATCATGTAATCTCTCTGCTACTGAAGTTTTTCTTCATCATGAGGGGTAAATGTTCCTTAAAGTCCACTCAAGTTCTAATATATATTTGAGACATAAATACAAGGACTCAATTTATCTAGCAGCTTATGGATCCTAAAATGTAAGACGTGAAGATGCCTGCACATGTGGGCATTTAAGAAACTTTAGACATTTTCAAGGGGAAAGCCCTAAAAACAAAATAAACATAGGCAAGAGATGAAAATGAGTAAATTGCAATATTTAATGTGAGAAATTATTTTATATATAGTTGTAAGTGTATGTGTCAAGTGTGACTTTCTTCCCTATGGAAAGAACTCCCTGAATGTAGTTATCTTAACATCACTCATTTTTGCTATAAATTAGATTTAAGGCTAACATCACCCGAATCATATCTATATTTTGGTTCAAAATATCTATAAAAATGTTACTTTTAGATTAGAAATGTTAGTGGGATAATAGGTAAAAATATATAGTAATTGATACTCGTACCCTGAAAGAATCCTGTACCAGGATAGTAAACAAAAACATTACCAATAATGCAAAATGAACTGGCTGTAGATTTGCTTTGTGATTATCCAAGAAAAGACATTCTAAAATAACTATTAAAATGTATAAATTTTGGCTTTGTAAAAGCACAAGCAAGATCTGTTCTGACAGTAGAAGCCACCTAGGAGCTATAAAATCTACAGTACAATTTTGGCCTTGATTAAATGGAATTCTATGATTAGCGTTCAAATACTTATATAGTTATATTACTTAATCAACTTCAAATGCTATAAACTAAAGTTTGGGCACTATCCTTCACAAAGTTAATAATGGTCTTATCCTGCCTTGTTAATTAAGTATTTCAGAACAGCAGATTCCATTTATTTCACATACACAATACAAATTTTAAAGTTAAATTGTTCTCATTTAAGTCAGGTTCAGTCTTCAATAAACAAGTGTATTTCATTGAGTAGCAAATTAGGTAAGTGGCTTTAGAGAATGTACTGAGAGCTCACAGGAGAAGTATGTTCTCTGGATTTCTTACAGTTGTTAAGATTGTATTTGTAACGAATGTGATTCAGAATATTTGTTCTCTGGGTGTGCACCTCAGAGCCACATATCAACGTTTGTCAGGCTCTCCAGAATACAGAGAAATACACAGAAATCATCTTCTCGGTAAAATGAAACGACTGAGGAGAAACTTCTGCGGTAGGACATCATTAGAGCTGGAAAACAGCCTGAGGAGAGAAAGAAAAAAGTTATACTAACATATCCTTATGAAAGTTTTATTTTTCCCTTGCCAATTTTGATGGTAATAAAAACTGTGGATACTTTGAGCACATACAAATTTCGTTTTGTTGTTGCCCACTTCCTTTCTTGTGCAATTTTATACTAGTGATTGTTGGGATATGGATTACATGAAAAGAATTTATTCTTACCAATGAAATTTTAAATGTCATCTATTTTAAATGAGGTGAAGGCCATCCTTTTTGCATCAGGAATAAATACTGTGCCAATGACCTTGTCTTTTATTATTAAAATTTGAAAAATAAGGGGTTACAGTAGGGTGGACAACAAGAGGGAAAAAAAGTTTAATATCAACACCATACCAACAAAAACCTTATTGCAATCCTTTCTCTTACAAAAAGTTGTTTTTAATTTTTTACATCCCAAAGGGTCAGCTTACCCTTGAAAACCAAGTTCACACAATTTGCAAGCCTTGTTATTCTCCACACTTAGTGATATGTGTCTCAAGCACAATCAAAAGCTGTCTGGCTGCTTCCTACTCCTACACCTAACAACATTTCACATTATAAGCACGTGCAGGCTGGGGGTGCTATAGATTCATGGAAAAACCAGAGGGTTTTATGGATTTATAGTCTCACCACAAAATGCACATAGCCATTTTGGACACTTCTAATTTGGATCTGGTATGAAAATTGAAACCAAGATGTACATTCAGTGTTTTCCACGTCTTTAATTCACCTGCAAAATGTGAAAAATAAACATTCCTATTTTTGAAATTGAAATAACATTTTTGAATATGATGGCCATGGCATACTGAAAGCAAAGACACCAGACTAATACCCTAAACATTTGTTTTAAGTTTTAATTTTTAGAAAGGAAAGAGGGCTAATTGGAAATCAGGCAGATACTTATACACTCCATTAGCTAGCGAGGAAGAAGGGATCTATCTGCTTTACCTGTCTTTGCGTTTTTAGCAGAGTATACAAAAGATCTTAAAGCTTCCTTTCTACTTCAAATTCACTCTTACAAGCTACTACACTCCGATGAAAGAAGAAAAGAAAATTTCCACTAACCCAACTCGTGATTTACATACAGAGAGAAATAAATGAATGGCGTGGGGGTGGGGCAGTGAGAAGCGATGTGTTTTCCTTTGCAACCTCAGAAAATAAGATTACTTACCAAGAATATTTTTATCCAGGGCAAATGTTTATTCCTTCTATTACTCAGCCCCTCAGTCTATGCAGGAAATCAATTTCCATTCTACCTTTCCTTCCAATTTCCAAAACAGGAGAGGAAAGAGAGGGGGAAGGAGAGAATTCCTCTGCTTGCGTTCAGAGTGGAGGGCGAAGCGCTCGCATAGCGCTCTTTATACAGATCTGAGCTCTGACAGCAAATCCATGGGGAGGGGGCGGAGGACCCTAAGGCGAGCACTCGGTATAGGGAGGGGGATTCAACCCGCATCTAAAACATAAATCATCTACAAACCGAATTGCTGGCCTCTCAGTCACACAAGCAATTCCCTCGAGGAAGTATGTTTCAAAGAGCAAAGGGAAGTTCCTTGGGGGGCGGAGGGAAAAAGAGAGAGTGAGTCGAGACCAGGGATCAGGGTCTGGGCTTGGACAGGGGATGAGGATGGTGCACGGAGAGGAATAGGGGAAAAGAATAAAACTAATCTTACCCGATCGATAGGCGATCGTTCGTGCAGTATCGGGACACGAAAATGGCTAGATAATGCACTCGGCAGCAAAGCCATTTCTAGCACCCTCTGAGTAACTGTGCAGGAATCAGAGGGGAGACCGGCGCCTCACAGCCTGCTCCCCCAGGGACGGTCTCAGAACCTCCAAAGCTTTAATCTCAGGCAAGACTTTCGGAGCTGAGGTTTCGGATGGAAGTCGGTTGCTGCGAGCTGCGGGCGGCGGGATCCGCGGAGGAGCTGGGACCCGGGAGGGCTGCAGCCTCCGCCGCCGCCGCCGCAGCCGACCGCGTTCCCGGCCCCTGCCCTCTCCGCACAGCGCCCCCAAAGCGGCCAGCGACTCGGCCTCACCCGCGTCTCCAGCCCTCCGATCCCCAGACCCCCACCCCAATGCACGACGATTTGGTCATCAGAATGTGAACGGTTGGAGTGGTTTATTTAAGGGGCTGGTGCGTTGGGCTTCCTTTTACTACGCCTCCTTCAGTTGCTGCGAGTGAAAGGTTCCAGGGAAATACTAGGGAAATGCACTGATGGAATACTATTAATCCTAATAATAATGTTCCCAGCGCAGGTAACTCTTAAAGAACTGAGAGTGGGAAGATCAGAGCAGGATTTCCGAAGCGGTGCCCTCTTGAATTCTCATTGGATCCTCCCCAGCAGCCTAAATCATTCTTGCTGCTATATCTATCAGGATGACTACAGCCTTGCTCACAACTTCTCTCTTTATCTCTTGTCTTCAACACATTCCTTTACTTCTCCTTCCAGATTTCTCTGTATTCCACCTTCTGTTCTCGGGGATTCCACAGCTTCAGTCTTTCCCCACCGTATGGGGGTGTAGAGTTGCTACATTTTTACTTTGTCGGCTTAAGGATCACCACAAATAAACCCCCTTACCCACCCTCCAAATTAAAAGCATCTTTTTTCCCATTTTGCTTTCTTTTCTTGGGGGTTCGTGGCTGTCTGTGTAACTGGCTTTTACTTGGTTACAAGCCACGGAACTGCACATTATTTCAAAGTCCCACCACACTGCAGCTCACGACTTTACCTTGATTTGGAAGATCATGGAATATCTATTTGAATCTTGGATGTATCTTTCCTACAGTCATCTTGCTTCCTGAAATTTTCTCTGGTAAGTTATTCTCTTTATATGTTTTAAGAAACTTACTCCTAGTGTTATTTTTAATAAGCTTTGATTTTTTAAAGTGTCTCATTTTTTTGCACTCTAGTTAGAAGTCAGAGCTGTTTATTAAAGAGTATTTTAGTCGCAATTGCGCTATTAAGATATTTCCTATGTAAATAATTACTCCTTGTTACCCATTTCATAATCTTTTTTTTTATATGTCTGTCCTCATTTATATTATAGTTTATAGGGACATTAACTTCCTTTCTCTTTCATTAACCCTTCTGGGCACACATTCTCCTGCCATTTGAAAGGTCAAATTTTATATGTTTATCTAAGGGACAGCTTAAAAGAGACGTGACAGTCCCAGGGACTGGGAAAGTTCACTAGTCTCTCTGATCTTCAGACGGTTGTTAAGGTCAGTATTTGCTCATAGTAAAAACTGACATGACCGAGAGAGGACTTCTTTGTAAAAAGTATTATAATGACTTTAACGGGACCCTGCACACTAAAATGCCACTGATGGTACCAAGAGGAGTGTGAGTTTTGAAGGCACCATTTTTTTTTCTTACAACATTTTAATTAATACAGGAACACATCGTTTTAGGCATTGTATTTTAATTCAGGCATATTATTTGGCTGTGCATGTCTGTGTGAACTAGCTGATGAACAGTAATTGGACAGAGGGTGCTCGTTTCAGAGAAGAGCTATCGGAAGAGACACTGATTATCTTGCGTCTATGAAATGAAAATTCAGCGACAGACTTTTCAGGAAAAATTTAATTGCTTCGCTCTTCCTACTTGCCTAGCCTCAGTTTTTAATAGGTATGTTAATATGGTCAGTGCTTTTTGCTTTTATGAACATCTGGGGTGGGGGGAGGCTGAACCTACAGAATTATCACCTTCCTTTTCAGTGTAGTTATGGTGAGAAAGATTCAAAGTCTTTGCTTTCATTTCACATCTTGACATGGATTCATTAGTTGTCAAACCTGCTTCTATCAGCAATGTCTAACACACACTGAGGGTTTTCTCCAAGAACACCTCTACCCCCATTAAGGACAAGTTCCCGGGTTCTATAACATTTCCCACAATTGGGATAGATGGAGGTGAGAACCTATTATTCCAGCGTTTTTTCTTTTCATTCTTTATTCTTTCTCTGTCTTTTTGATTTCTCAGAAAGAACTATTCCTGTTATTATTGATGGCTGACACGACAAGCCAAGCATGCATTTTTGCATTCAAAAGCCCTTTTAGCTCCCAGACATAAAAGTACTCCAGCTGCAGCGTCGCCCCACCCCCAGTCTCAGGATTCAAGGGCTTTCCCCCCTTGGCTCCCTCCTGGACAGAACAGGGCTGGGACTGTGCTCCGCGCCGCGTGGCGCCCCTCCCCAGCCCCCAGTTTCTACCTGGTCTCTTTCCCAGTCCGGTGGTCCTGCCTGACAAGCCTGTGCCGTCAGCGGCAGGGACTTCCTCTGAAGAAACAAGGGCTTCGTATAATTTACCAATTCAAACATCCTTTTGGAGGACTGCTGTTCTTGCGCAGGGGTGGAGAGAGGAAAGAAAAAAAAAAACAAAAAAAAACTTCAGCGCAGTCCCATCTTCTTCTTCACCTAGTCTCCTCCAGTAAGGCGCAGAGATTCGGGGTTTAGGTAAGTGCGTTTTGCTGTATGATAACCTGAAGTTCAAGCTTGTAAAAGGGAGATTTACATCCCAGAGGCTCCCGCAGCCCGTTTTAACTAGAGGGCTATCAACAGGCGACTCTGCCTGGAGATTTCTCGCGGTTGGTGGAAACGCCTGGGCCACCTGGGCTCAGGAAATGAGGAGGGCAAGGTGCATACTTGACCAGCTGGCCCCAGGCTTGGTGGCGGTGTGGGAACGCTGTCCCTCACGCTGACCTGCCAGCTCAGGCTCCGCACTCGGGCCCTGCAGCGAACGTGTGTTAGTTGCAGCTCCGGAGAGTGGGGCGCTCCGGGGGTGTGTGTGTGGGGGGGGGTGGCCATCCATCCAGAATGCTGCATTTACAAGCTTCCTCAGGCTGAACTTGAACAAACCTCTTCTGTATAAGAACAGACTTAGGAACTCTGTAATCTTTCTGCGTTGTTATCATTTGTTTATTGTTTTTAAAGAGCTATGTCTAAGATTAGTAAACGACCCTTCTTCAGCACGCTTGCTTTCTAATACCCCAATCCTGTCTTCATCCGATCAAGTGAGGTTTAGAATCCCTGAATGGCTTCTTGGGCTGCGTGCTAAAGTGGTATTGCTGACCATCCGCTCCCCCCTTCCCTTCACCAACTCCCAATAATCTGGAGGGCAGTGTTTCTGGAGAGTTGGGTTTCAACTTGAAACTAGAGCTTGGAATATAAGGTTGAAGTTAAAAGCGAAGAGTGAGGCTTGGGAGCTGTCCAGCTTATACCCCCTTGAAAGTTGGTCGTTTATTTTTAGTTTCCTCTTTTTTGGAGGGGTTGGGAATGGGGTTGGGAGTGGGGTGGGAGGTAGGAAGATCTGGGGCTGAGTCGAGCACTCTCTTTCGGCGTCCACCGGAGAGGGGGTGGTGCTTCTTGGCCGCTGGTTACTGCTGGTTGTGCAGCCAGCCAGAGGCAGAGTTTGTCTGATGGCTGTTCTCCTGGTCCTAGTCCCAAGAGTTGAAACAGAGAGCCTTTTACTTGACACTAGGTTGAGAACGTAATCAACCCTTTGGAGGAGCTGCCTTCTAATGGGAATCGCTGGGAAACGCTGGGTAGGCGCTACTTCTGAAGATAAAATGCTTGCCTCCAGCTGTGCGATGCCCACCGGCTGTTTGAAAAAAGGAAGAGGTGACTAGGGGTGCACATTCACGGTAGGATCGCTTAGAAAATTCTAGCCAGTCAAATGCATGCAAGCAAAGACGACAGCACCAGGGTATAAATCTGTCACAGCAGCTTGGAAGACAGATGATTCATATTTGGGGGACTTTCTTTTGCGTGCTATTCAGATTTGTTTGTCATCATGCAGTTAAGAAGGTAAGGACCGAATGGCTGTATTTTATTGACAGTCATATAACCTATGTGTGACCATCCTGTGTTGATTTTTTTCCCTCTGTTTTAAGAGATCGAATATGTGTATTTTCAGATAATCCTTTTATGATGCATAACTTAATGTTCACATTCGTGAATCAGTTTAAAGCCATCTAAATGTTTAACATCTATTCACCTAAATGTTTAACGTGAATTTGTTTAAATGTTTAGCCATGTTACAACAGACATGAATTAGACCAAGGTGAGAGGAAGAAGTGGGTAGGATGAAGAGTTAGAGGCAGGGATGGATGGCCCTAATGGAATATGGAGGATGGCAGTTGTAGACATGTACTAAAAACATTGCTTCTTGCCTAGGTCCCCAGACCTTAATATACGTGTACAAATGACAATTGGAGAACTATTAGTGGTGTATTACGCTAATAAAGTGATTTTGACAACTTGAGAGAAGAGTTTTGTAGGTATTCCCATGCTATTTTTCTCAGTCTAGAAAAAAAAAAAAAGAAATTCATGTGTTGGGGGTGGGTTGAGTTGTCAAACAGAAGGAGAAAAGGAGAGTTTGTCCAAAGACAATGCTCTGTGTGACCCCAGAATAGAATTCATTGGGCTCAGAAAACCAGTTGGAAAATTGAAACAATTTTTTTTTCAAAACAATTGTAAAAAAAAAAAAAATGTGGAAACTCTTCCCTCAATCAAACACTTTTTAAATTCAACATTGTATAGATGTGAGGACTGAGCAGCTGGGAAATTGCTTCCAAAACAAGATTTGACTCAATTGAAATGATACATCACATTTTAAATATTTTAATAATTTTTGCTATGATTATTCATATTGTTTTGTTATGTTTGGCTTGCATGTTGCTTCCATACAGTGCATCAAAAAATAAATGTTACTAAGAAACAATCATAAAATGATTTTATTTGATAACAGCACTTTCTCTTCTCTAAGAAATTGTATTCTATAAGTTTTCTCTGGGAATGTTTTTAGAAATTACACTTGTTGATGTAGATCTAAGATCAATAATTTTTCTACCTGTAAGGCTCACTGATAAAACCTTGAAGAAATAAGAAAGACAATTACAACTTCGAATTGTAAAATTGCAAAGTTATGGTGCTTTTCTTAGTTTGATGCAAAAGGTAGTTTTTACTCCACTGGAGAAAGTAATTTATCAATGAATTCCAATCCCTCAAATCTTTTGCATTTTATCCTCTGGAATTTTACTGTAGTAAAGGGTAAATGTGCCCATTTTGTTAGTGTATGTGTCTGTGTATAAAGAGAAAGATAGATAGACATTCATTTCTAGGTGGATGGAGAAGGTATTTATTTCAAGACTATGTTGCTTTAATTAAAAATATTTCCAAAGTCAATTGACATGACACGCTATGATAGTCAATTTCACTTTCTTTTAATCAGATAACATTATGAGATGTCACCCTCTTACAGAACTTTTTCTTTTAAGAAATTCACAGTAATAATGGGAATGTAGCATTATCTAAACTATAGTATATCTTCCTGCAAAATAGTTAACATTATAGTTAAGTAAATGAAACTTAAGTAGGAGAAAATCCATTGGGACTCAAAGGGTGTGTGTATGTGTGTGAGTGTGTCTGTATGTATTTCATGCATATATAATAGTGGGAACCTACCATTACCTTGACTCCTAAATTTGTGTGTTCTTAAATAAAGTTAGAATTTCTTTTCAGAATAGTGTATTCGTGTGGTTCTCTCTATGAGTGCAAAGAACATAACTAGTGAGACTTTCAAACTTTGATGTTTCATTACCAACTTATAATTCAGTTTCCCATATTTTCTGTTATAGTGAGGTTCTTTAAATATTATTTTTAAAATGAGCAGTTATTGACTGGAATAAGAATTCAAAAATTTTAGTAATTTAGAAAATTGGATATTATTATTAAAAGAGTTTGGACACCAGGGGAAATAAGACACCAATCAGTGATAAGTTTAGCACAAATTTATATTTTTTCTTAAAAAAAATATCATTCCAAAGGTGTTTGGATATTATACTATGGCATATCTTTAATAACACACTCCTCCAAGACTCTCGACATCTTTTTCTTTCACCTCCTAATAGTGATTTATTTGGAAAAGTAGTGTGTTGACAGAACTAAAATTTCTTCTCGAACTTCAGGTCTAGCTCTATGTGATTAACATGAGCCTGCTAAGATTTCTTGATCACTCTTCATTGATTTTCCTTGTTTCTCATGTGCAGAAAACAATATCTATTTCAGAAAGTTGTAGATGAAATGACATAAGAGAAGAGGATATTTTAAAGGGATAAATATATGATAGCAACAAAATATACTGGGCAAAAGATAACATTTAAGTTTTAATTTTTAAAGTAGTCTTTTCTGTTAAAATTGTATCTCCACACCAGAAACAATGTTGAATAAACCTGTTTTTTTCACTATGAGTGCCAAATGTTCCTGTTCTACAGTGTCATGGTGTCAAATAAATTTAATCAATATTTATTTTGATGTTGTACATTTTTAAAAAATGAAAATAATACATTCCTCAGGCACATTAGTTCCTTTCTTAATGGTGTATCTACATTTGCTTTAACTCAGTTCTGGGAGAATAGTCATTTTTACAACATAGTTGCCCTTGATTGATTTCTCAACGTTATTTAATTTGGGGAAAGTGATTTCTTAGAAGATTCCGATTGTCATCCTGATGATAATCTCTGTCCTTAACTGAAAATGAGCTCAAAATATTCTACGTGATACCTTAAAAATGGAGAAACTTACAGAGCCATATTTTATTTTCTAGCACTTTTATAAACTCATATTCAGTTCGCCAGAATTAATTAAAATGGCATTGCTGGCATTTTAATTTAGCAACTACTTGGATAATTTTATTTAGCCATTTAAGAGGATAGCCCTGACCAGTTTCTCCCTGTAGCACTATATGATGTTATTACTTTAACGTTTACAATTGCTAAGCTCTAAAGGAGAGCAAAATAAAAAAGTTTGTATTTGAATATTTTTGTAATGGATGATTGTAATTGTTAAAAGATGAGGATAGTGTAATAATGTTTATTCTGTTCTATAAAAAGGGAAATAAATCTCTGAAAATGAAAATTAATCATGAATACTAATACACTAATGACTTTTCTAGGGAAGAGAAATCTGGACTGTCTGGCCTGGTTTATTTATTAGCAGTATCAAATAGCTACTCATAACCATTTTTTACTGGTCATTAAATATCTTCATAAAGAATATTTTAAAGCTTTTAGTACCATCATTTCAAAGCATATTTTATGAGCTATCAAGCATGCTTCTATCTAGTTACTTAGTTGCAGACCTATCCAGTTACAAAGTCTTTGTAGATAATTTCTTCATAAGCTGAGAATCCATTCCTCTATACATAATGTTTGAAGTAAAATATTTATACAAACACTTCTGGAGTATTTAAATTTCATATTCAAATTATTAATCATGAGTAACTATTTGGTACTCCACTATAAAAAATTCAATTATCACTCACTAACAAATTTCCTTTCACCAGAGAGTGAAAGATATAAATAATATATGTTTAATGAGCTGGTTGGATCGCTAGCTGACTTATCATGAAATAAACAGTTATACTAATTTTTACAGTGTTTGTTTTAAGCCAACCTAATATAAATTGAGATTTGGAAAAATGACATATAGTCTATTATTATGAGAAATCTTACAGATACACATTTTCCTATATTCATTGTTTTTTTCTTAATAATCACAACTGGTAATTTCTCCAACTTTTTTTTTCTTTCTTTGTTAATAAAAAAATTATTCTCAATGTGGCCTATTTTTTACTTATCATTTTTTGAAAGCTTTTGTTTTAATGCCTAGCCCTAATTTACTCAGATGAGATGTGGATGGCTTTAAGAGCACCCAAAGCAAAACAAATTTCTTTTAATAGCTAATAAATAGCTACCATATTATAGTTCCAGAAAATTAAATCTATAAAATACACATTTATTGATTAAATTAATAAATATGTGAACGTTATGTTTAAATGCATTGTAACTCTTTTCTGTGTAAGAATTATTCTCTCATAATGGTGTATTTCATTTAAATTCCATTATAGACTTATTGTGAAAGAATACTTGTAGATAGACTTATTCCTCCTGATTTCTGTGAATATCAGCCAAGTTCTTCAGGATTGAGCTGTTTTTTATTAACTTTTCTGGACTGTTGCTTTCTGTTAATTTTAAAAGCTATCTCTAAAATATTGCACTATTAAAAAACAATCTAGCCTTGGGAAGACCAGAATTGAGTAAGCATGACTTTGAGATTTTTCAGTGTCAAATAGTGGGTGGTATATAACTATACTTTTACTTTATAGATCCATTTAACACTCGCTCTCACTAATGAAAAATATTTTCTTTAGAACATTCCATATGATGTCCATAACTAGGAGCCAGTCTGGAAAAGTGATTAAATTAAATCAAAGAAGAAATTTGTAGAGTAAACCATGGATTTATTCAAGTTTATGCAGGTTGTGTATAATTATATTCTGTGAATTATCTTTGATATGTATAGACTTTTAAGATATAAGTTTTTGTAATTGCTTTTAGATACACAATTTAATACTGTGTGCAGAATCCATTTCTGTTATACCTACAGTAAATATAGAAAAAAAATTAATGCAATCAGGAAGTTCCTGGGATGGATAATATATTCAAGTGGCTTTCATGTCTTTACTAGGGTAATATTTCTGATGGTTTGAAAATCAGCTCTGTAAATGTACATGTAGAGATTTAACTATTTCAGAAGTGAACACCTCTTAAATGCTAATAAACACACTCTAAATTTTCAGAAAATAAATTATGAAAGATTGAATAAGTTATGCAGCAAAGTTCTGCAAAATACTATCTTAAGATATTTAACGTATGCTTTTCTCAGCATTGTAGTATAAGATGCCAAACACATTAATGTATAGACCAAGTATAGCCTGTTCAAATCATTTAAATTGAATAGCTTTACTAGGGTTTAAGTAACATAATTTCTTATTATTCAATCCGACCAGTCACTATATACAAAGACATGGTCACAGTACTTTTCAGAAATGTAATACATAATATTTTTAAGATGATACTCAAGAGTAAAAAGGAAGAAGAGTATAGGTCCAAAAGCATCTTTTAGAAGTAGATTTGCATAGATCTAACCTGAAAATGACAATTAATTTGTTCGGCATTTGAAAACAGTCATTAACTGTTGATTGAAATGTATATATTACTGGGTTTTGGTCACAGATAATAGTGATTCTTGTGATTATTGTTCAGAAGATACTTTCTGACAAATTAAGACAATATTATTTTAAAAAATTACCACAGAGTGTGTACATGACATGTTTGACACAGCTAATATTCAGTAGCCTTTATGTGAGACATAGTAATAGCTAGTTTAGTCTTTCTTTTTTATAATTTCCTTCAAAATTGGAGTGATTCTTTTTATATAAAGACTTTTAAATTGCTTTCATACATGTATTTACCTTGCATTTCTTCTGAAATATTATCTTGTAAATGACTGAGTTTGAAGACGGTTTGGGCTTTTTGACAAGTTAATATATTGACAAGAGTGAGTAGAACCTTGGAAATATCAAGTGTTCTCAAAATCGTAGATGGGGAAACCATGATTGGAGCAGAAACTTATTGTGAGGAAAACAGAAAAAACAAGAGGGAGTATATTACTAATATCAGGCTTTGTAAGGCTAAGTACCATGTAAAAATATGTGCTATTCCAGCCTCTCTGTCAACTGGATAAGTTGTGCTAAGTTTCATTGCTAAGGAGATATTCTTTAATTAGAAACACCCAGAGTTCTGACTTGCTTTATTAGATGGTTGCTCAGAAGGACCTGGAGAATAGCAGATAAAGATTTACAAACTAGATGCTGGTTCAGTTTGAGTGCTGCAGATCACCTCTGCTTTCTTGCTATTTGGGGCTCTTTTTAGAAAGTCTATATTGGATGTCTGACGAGTTGTACACACTGGGGTAAACCTTGGGAGTATAACAATGAAAAGACATAACAATTGCTCATAAAATGCTTATGGTTTTTTGCTGTTTGGAGAACATTTTGTTTTAATTAATTCAGTAAATCAAATTTAATGCTTGACCACTCACTTTATTTTCACACATGTTCAATTTTGATGTTGTAAATATAACTCTCTCGGAGGGAACAGAGTTGTCTAATTCCTCAGTGTAGAGAAAGGTCAATAAAGAATATATTTTCTATGTAAGGTATTTAGGGACAATTATTAAAAAGAAATGGGGGTACCAGGGCTGAAAATAGTCCTAAAAATAGTAATAACCATTCTCAGAGTGATGATGTAGACAATATCCTATTGTGAGTTTATTTGTTCCTAAAAATTTTAATTTCTTTTAAATGTAAACATTTCCAATAAATTTTCTTTTAAATTTTGTTAATTAAAATGAAAGAAAAAACCAGAGTAACATTATAAGAATTTAGGAATTTAATTTTCCTATTTCAACCATTTATCAATAAACTGCATTGATGGAAGACCGTGTACCTGCCAAGATCTCTTGCTGGTGCTACAGAAATGTCAGAGAATAAAACAGACACAAATTCTTGCCTCATGTTACCTAAACTACAAGGGAATTAATGTCCTGTGAACTAAGTCTGTAACCAGGAAGAGGACAAGTTTAGGGGTTTACTAACATTGTTTATAACTACACTCTCCTTGGTTAAAAAAATTTCAACATTTTCATTTTCTTCCAGATGGATAAAAAGAACCTAAACATTATTATTGTGAAATTCTATAAGTTTTTTTCCTAAGGCTTAAAGAATCAGGACCTCTTTTCACTTAAAAACAACAACAACAAACTTTTACTGAACTTTCTTCGAAAGTTCCTTAAATGTAATCGTCCCTTTGCCTATAACTTCAGAAGATATGCTTTTACTTAGGCTTTTGAATAAAATAACTTCTATTTAGACATCTCATGTCACCCTGTAGGCCTAGTTTACTTCAGAGTATGTTTAGTCTGCTTACAAATCAAGACCTTTATAGTTCATGTGGTTGCCAAACTCCAAGATTTCTTAACTTTATCCCATTATTGAGTCTTGTTCTTCTTACATTATATTGTTAAATATTTTTATTTTTATTCAGGATCATTGTTTAAAAATGGCGTAGCAAAAACAAAATTGAGGATACTGTTTATAAAGACAAGGGCAAAATGTTAACTATCTTGTACTCGTATAGATTGGCACATGAATAAGGCTATTCAATTAACCTCCTCGAATTTTCTTTAAATTAACATTTATGTGACAAAATTCTTTTAGTAACAAGAAATGTTTTATTCTCTTCACAAACTAGGATGCTTTTATTACTAGATAAAATAAGAAAAGGTAAAATTATATTGCCATTCATAATAACGATATTAAATTTTGACATCTGCAACCATTATTTCTACTCAATTTCTGTATTTTCTTTTAATCTTTATTTTAAGTTGTCTTCTGTTTCACTGTTTTGATAATAAAAGACATTAATATATTTTATGAAACTGTTAGAAATTATTAATGACATTTGATAAAGACCGATAAGACAGACATTATTCAAGAGGGGGGTCCTACAAGGAGGGACTTCGTAAGCAGAAGACATGTCTGACTCACCTCTGAATACAATAAGAAAAGGTGAGAATTTATAGCCCAGTAGCAGGGTGGAGATCAGTGGATGGAAAATGACTCAGAGGAAACATCTATGAGGCGGGGATTTCTGGCTAAACTGACCTAAGAGGACTCTCTAAAACCACCTGGGGGATGATGGAAAATTCTAGGGGCATCATAGACTGAGGGTGGGGATTCCGCTAAAATCAACTCGCCAGAATTCGTGCTTCAATGGGACAATGCAGGCATGAACACAGAAGCTCCAAAGTCAGGGTTTGTCTGAGAAGAAAATTAAAAGGAGCTTAACTGACTGGAGTTGGGTCAGGGAAAGAATCTATATCAAACCACTTCTCATATTTTACTTTAAAACTCAATTTTCCCTTCCAAATATACTTTCTAAACATCCTTCATTTAAACTTTATTCCTTAGTGTCTGATCGTTTTCCTTAAGAATGACAATTAATAGAATCTGAATCTTACAAACATATTATAGGATCACTACTGTTAAAACATTTTGATATTTTATATTTAACAGATGACTTGGATGGCTCTTATACTTTGAGCTTTTAAGAATAATTTCCCCTATGTGCCAGAAAGAATTAAGGAATGGAACTCACCTCCTCTTCCTTTTTCTAATCAGTTCTACCATTAGGTAGCAGCATTTAACTTCCTTTTTATTGGTAGGACAAGATTGTATTGACAGGATCAGGTTGGAGATTAGTTCCCTTTACAGTATATACTCCTCAGAGGAATACTAACCCTTATTAAGATGGACAAGAATGTAATTCAGAGGCACTATATTGCCTGATCAGCTAAAATAAATAGAGAGGAAGGCTCTCCAGACACAGGTTTAGCAGAGTTAAATGATGAGAAGCGTGCGCTTCTAAGGTCAGCTTCAAACTGTACAATGTGAATGAAAAGAAGGAAACTCATTCTTTTGAGGAAAAAAGAGGGGAGAGAGAAATGAAAAAATACAATAACAATGCAGTACTCTCAAATTTCATATAATGGGAATCCCCTGCTAGTGTAAGCGGAGAGAAAAAAGTTGCCTATAAAGTTATTTAAAAGGAGTTTTAATTCACTGAATGTCCAAAAAGTTACAATGTGCCCGATAGTGTGTTAAGTATCAGGGGCCACAAGGATGTAAAACCAGCCAGCAAATCTCTCATAATCTGATCATATGAGCGATGTGTTAAAGAGGACAACGGTAGCTTTTTGTCAAATTTTAGAAGACTGATGAAAAGAAATCTATCCAGTCTACATTTACTTTAATAATTTCTACCCTATTTTATTGGAAAGAATTTAAAGTAGTTATTAATAGAGCATATGAAGGACATTTGTCTTTAATATTGATAAAGAATTGCTAATTCATGTGTGTGTTCCATCTATTTCTGCAGTTCCCTTTTATAAGACACTTATTTATTTTAATTTCAGATGAATATGAGGGTACTAATGTTTATGCTGTTATATTGTTTTCATTTCTAAGATAGATTCCAATTGTGTTGCACCCTTCACCTGGGGTGAGCGCAACATGTTAGATTAGAACACATTATGTTGGGTCAGACCCTGCCATGGCCCTCCTTCTCCCCCTTTCCTGTGGGCACGTAGTTGTTTAATGTTGGTTTCATATTAGTACTGAGTACATTGATTAGATAAATTCACATTGCTTGGAGCTGAATGATACCATTTGCCATGTAGTTATCACTATTTTTTAGTTTGCTTCTTCTTTTCTTACTTTTTTTTACTTTTTTTTAAAGATGTAGTTTTTCTTATAATTCTTAGATATTGTCAGTGAACATTTGTATATCTAAATGTCAGAATGATTTTCTTCCCCTTTTTAAATATAACTCTTATCCCAACAGAAGCACAAAAAGTAAGCTTATTTGTCTCTGGGTGGAATATGGAAAGAGAATAGCACAGTCCTATTCCAATTCATATGGAAAGTGGAACACATTGTGTAGAGTATGCAAGATTTTATATCTCAATGAATTATTTGATGATTTTATGTAGAAAAATGCAAAATTATAGTTTATTAGGCTATTTTAAAATTCAACACTTTTAAATAAGCAATGCATATGTTTAAAAAGAATGATTTTAGATTATTTGAAATATAAAGCTACAAACAAAGACCAAGGTAATGATGTAAATTAATAAATAATGAAGTGCTTATTCTTGTATTAATCTGACTATGTATTATATATAGGTTATGAACATGCAAAAATGAAAACCCATTTTCCACGATGCCTTATGTTATCTACTTAGGTTTGGATATGTGCATCAAATTTGCTACTTGTATATTGATTGCTGTCATTGAAAAGCAAAGGCTTTAAAGCTATTTTTTTATAGACAGGATTTTTTTTCCAGTTAACTTGTGTTATACTTTTCTTAGCTGTAGTCCTGAGTTTTTACACTATTGCCTCTTAAAATAATACTTATTAGAATTGACCCTTACATGCTTGCCATTATCTGCAATGTTTGAGAATATGAGAAAATTGACCTTAATTTTCACATGATTGCACATGATTGCATTTCAGCAAAATATTACAAGTCACCTCAGTCCACAAAAAATATTACTATGTCTCCTATTGTGAGACACCAAATCAGTTATACATATGTTGAATGGTTCTTTTTTCTTTCAGTAGTACCATGAATCAATTTATAATAAGATTGAGACATCAAAGCCTATTGGATTAATCTTATAATTTTCCTGAAGAATAGAAATGTAAAGTAAATAATTTTGACCATAATTATATTTTTACCCTATAAATAATATACAATAATTAGAAAAAATCATTTTATGAATGTTGAATTTATAGTGGACGTTTTAAATTATGAAATTAAATCACACTTAGTTGATTTAAACTATCACCTTTATTGAAAACATTAGATTATACAAAGCAGACACTGTGACAATTCATAATATATAGTTGGATCTCTTGCTTATAATATTCTAAGATAGTATTCCTTCATTTTAATTTTTACTTCAGCTTCTATTTCTATTTTTGCTGTTTTCTATTTTAAATTTTTATTTCATTCAAAAGAGACAACCAAAGTTCTAATGAATGACTTTCAATCTTCAATGAGTTTTAATTAGGTTACAAGTTGCTGTAACTGAGAAAGTCTGAGACTCAGTTTGCCTTCAAGACTGCTCCAGTGTTATTAACTGGGTTTTAGCCTTCATCTGAAAGCTATAGATTAGCTTCATAGTAGGGCCGAGTCAATTGGATACTTTTTCTTCCATTCTTGAGATACTTTGCTAAGAAGAATATGGAAATGGGGAAAGGGGCAAGGGAAGAGAGGGGAAGGGGGAGGGTGATTGGTGGGATCACACTTACGGTGCATCTTAGAAGGGTACAAGTGAAAATTACTAAACGCAGAATATAAATATCTTCATATAGTGATTAGAAGGCCACGAAGGCTATGTTAAATAGTTCAATGAAAATATTTCAGATTGTATATGAAGTCAGCACATTGTGCCCTATGATTGCACCAATTATGACTTAATAAAAATTAAAAAAAGAAAACAAAATATTGGGGGAAAAAAAGACTGCTCCAGTGAATCCTTGCTCTGCTGTGCACTTGTTCACCTTGAACCACAGCATTCTAAACAGATAAGGATAATCATCATAAAGGTGAAATTAAGAAATATTAGCAAAATGCTTGGCATATAGAAGAGCTTCGTAAGTGTTAGTTTTGTTGTGAAGAAGAATAGCAGGTGATTTTAACATCGCTATCTTTTTTTCCTCCCTTTGGAGTTAGGAGGACTTCAAACTTGTCCCTAGGATATGACCTTTTAAAAGGGGAGAAACTGGCTATTCAGTTGCTATTTCTAATTTATGATTCTTTAAACTCAGGAAGCTTAACAAAGTGTAACATATGCTGTGCTGCTCAGTGGGAAGAGAATTTATGATGTTCAACTATTTGTTGACTAGGATCTGCGTTTGACTTTCAAACATAGTTCCCATCTTTAGAAACTATGAATAATAGAACGTACGTGAAAAAGTTCTTAGTTTTTCACAATTATACATTATACATGATCATAATAAGTCTCTTATTGTGCTGAAAGCTAATAATTAATAAGCATGTGTTATATCCCTGACTTTAAAATGTTCTTAATATTAATAATGTTTTGCTTTGATTCTATTTGAACAATCATTTATTATGCTTACAATTTGGACATAAAAATCATTACCTCAGAGTACCTTTGCTTCAAATATCAAAGCAATTGTCACCTTGAAGTTTAGCTCAGATGTAAATTTCTCTGTACATCTCTCCTTTTTTCTTTCAAAACAGAAGGAATTTGTTTTAATCTTGCCAGCCATCTCATATTATTTATATCTTAATTTAGTACTTCATTCACTTTACCAATACTTGCTGGGCAGTTTTATTTGAGGTATTTTGGCAACTGTTTCACTGTCATTAAAGCAGGAACACTTCTATCCCTCCCCCCAATTAATCTAATTGAGGGTAGGGGTGTGTACAGGGAAATAGGCCAAACATGGAAACAAGTGTGTGCAGTGTACAATATTATCATCAGAGGGAAAGTAATGGGAGCATAAAGTTTGAGTAACAGCCTTGAAGGGTTACAGAAAGTTTGTGGATGGAGTGACAGTCTATTCTGAAATTTTAAGTAAAGGTCAACGTAAGCAGGTAAAGAGGTTCAAGTAGAAATACTGAATGGATTCAGGCAGAACCAACTATTAATACATAAGCAAAGGTCCTGAAGAGTGAGAGCAATGAGGTAAAGTGAGATAGAGAATAAGGCCGGAGCTCAGTTGATGCCCAGTTGTTAGCAGTGGTGACGTGCACATGTAGGGAAGAAGTCATTGAAGAGTTAGGCAAGGGAAGAGACTTGTATAAATTGTTTTAAAAAAGAGTTCAAATGTTACACAGATAGGAAAGCTTGCATTTACAGCGTTGTAGGTCAAGGAATTCCATGTTACATGTGACATTTTAGTAAGATAATTCTGGTTGTGGTGAAAAGAACATTTTTGAGAGCATCGCATAGGTGATGGCACACTAGTTATGAAGCTTTGTAATAATCTATAATAGTTAGAGGTGATGGTTGTAGTGCTGGTGGTACAGAATAAAGCAGCGGATTAAAGTGGGGGTGGAAAGAAAGTTATAAATTTGAGGAAGAAGAATACATATAACTTTGGAACTGCTTGGATATTACATATGTTCAATATATAAGAAGGTAGGTAAAAGTGGTTTAGGCTTAAATATTTGAGTAGATGCAAATAACACTTAGTGAGATACAGAAACAGAAAAAAATTTCTTCCTATTTTATAACTCTTAAGGAAAGTCCTCTATATCTACTTTCATGTACCTTTTGTAGGTTATTTTAGTTTAGTTATTATAACCCTTTTCAAAATGTTCTTGTAAATGACGATTTCAAATGATCCCCCAAATCTGTATAGGGTTGATATTCACATGTGTTAATAAACTTCTCTTTCAGAAAGATTTATTTCTGAACAGCACTGGAAACGTGTACCCGAATTGAAAATAGAAGAAAAAGAAATAATTAAAACCTAGCAATTAGGCAGTAATTACCAAGTAATATTATTAAGTAGTTCACTGTACATCATTTGAGAAAACTTTTTCATATTTCCAGGTGTTAAGATGGGTAACTATGTTAATTTGTTCCTCTATAGTAACCATACTAAACCATATGTTTAATATCTCAAATATACACTGTATAGTTTATTTTAAATAGATGAAGACCATGAGACATCCCCAATGTATTTGATGAAGAAGATAAAGTATGATTCTGGTCGTAGTGAAAAGAACAGTTTTGTAGTGAGAGAGTCACATAGGTGTTGGCAAACCAGTTATGAAGCTTTTAGTAATCTCTAATAGTTTAGAGTTGATGGTAGTAGTGTTAGAGTTGGAGAATATTTGACTTTGTTTTCAAAGAGTTATTTTCCAAGTTACTAATTAGGAAGGTTAGAATAATTATTACTTAGATATTTTCAGATTATTACAGTTCTGTTTGGTTATAGGAGAGCTCTATTTAGAGGATACTACGGTGACTTTCATTCAATGAAGTTATTTTTCCTTTCAGATTAGTTATGTAAGATGGACTTAAAGCATGTAGCATGTTTTCATAATTTACTGAAATTAAGAAAGTATAATTTATAACAATGGTGACGATTTGCTATTTTCAATGTATTTATAATCAGTGGAATAAAAACGTGTGTGCTTTAAAAAGATGAGCAATAGCTATTAGTCATAGAGGGATTATACATATCAATTTACCAACACTCATAAGAATAATTCTAAATTTATAAATATAATAAACTACATTTATTTTAAGATAAATGGTGTAATTCCCGCATAAGAAAACTGATATGTAAGAAATGTTTATTTTCTTTAGCAGATTGAAAAGTTAGGAGTTGAATCATTTGACTGTGTTATATTTAAACATGAAATTGAAGGAGGCCCCAAATCTCCCAATTTCTATTCCAAAATCTTTCTATTAGATTGTGCTATTTCCTTTTTATAATAAGTTAATTTTAAAATGTCTTCACTTGTAAGATCTTATATGCTGTTTAGAAAGAAGGCATTTCTTACTCCTCACAGTGGAGCCATTTATACTGGGGTAAATTACGTGATATGTAGGTAAGGTCCTTTTAATTTTATAGTGGGTAAGACTGAATCTGTGATCTAGGTCACCCATTTTATCACTCTTTTGAGATATTTTAGGGCTACATAATTATTACTGCATATCTCTCATATATAGGAAGAGTTCAGCATTAAATGAAAAATCTTAGTGTTGCTTCAAAAGCAACTTGATACTATAAAATCCCTGTCCAAACATCAGAGAAATGTGCTATTTACTGTAACTGAAATATTTTGCTTAATATTGTGAATTTTTATTTTTTTCTTAAGAGATTTTGTTAACTAAGAATGCTCATTACTAAAAGTTTCCCAGTATGGTTCTATGTGATATAAATAATACTATTTGAAAAGACTGATGGGGATAGGAATAAAAATTGAATTAAAATATCTAAAAAAATTTTGGTGTGATATATAGACATTGCATCAACAGTTATGTCTAAAGTTCCTTATATAATATCACCCTGGGATTACACATCTTGTTACTTTTTTATTGATGGTTATAATATAATGCATGCAGTTTGATAGTTTATGAATAATCTGCATTTTCTTAGCTTACTGGGTGTATATGAATTTTTCAGGTACGAATACTCATCTCAAGAATAAACACAGATGCACATTTAAAGGTCCTGGAAATAATTTAATTAATATTCTTTTCAGATAATCAGTGAAGCTATTAGTCCCTAAGAGAGTAATGGAAAAAAATATCTAGACAATACACCACTCCACACATCTACCCACTCACACATATTTATTCATCTTTTGATCTGTCTCTCTGTTTATCCTTTCTTTTTTCTCTCTTTTTTGTCTTTCTTTCTCTCTCTTTCCCTCTCTCTCTCTACACACACACACACACACACACACACACATATATGGAATCTCTAGATAGAAAGACATACACACATATATTTATATATTTATATATTCTTACACATACTGTTTTGTTCCAAGTTTATATAGATTTTGGAAATGGTACGAATATCTTCAATTCATTTTTAAAACATTTCTCTAAATAATTAAATATACTTAATATTAAAATTTATAACAAATTTGTGAAATATTTAAACACATTAAATATGTATGTTAAAGGTGTCTAATTTTATAAAACATTGAAGCAGGAAAGAAGAATACTAGCTGAAACTTCTGATTGCTGCTCAATAAGCTTTACTGATCCGCTAGATGACAATGTCAATGGCAAGGCCTGGTAGGACTGAGCGCCTCATTCTCCATTAATATAAAAAAAGGAGTACAAAGTTTGAAAGATACACACCTCTAACAAGTTTGATTTGCATTTTATTTACTTCTACTATCATCTGGTTTTAAATAATGATATTGGATTAAAATTTGGAAAATTACCCACCACAGTGCCTTAAGAAAAGAATCTTGCAGGGGTTAACTAATTGCCTGTGTATTTTGTCTAGGTGTTGAGGGAAAGCTAAGAGAATGAAGGCTCTAAATCCCCAGTGGAAGCATGATATGGCGGAGCAGAGCTGATGCTGAATTGTTCTCTCTGATGGCTCCATGGGAGTGGATAGCTCTGAGTCTTCATTGCTGGGTTTTAGCAGTTGCTGCTGTCTCGGATCAGCATGCCACAAGCCCCTTCGACTGGCTCCTCTCTGATAAGGGACCCTTCCATCGCTCACAGGAATACACAGATTTTGTGGACAGAAGCCGGCAGGGATTTAGCACACGATACAAGATATACAGGTATGAAGCAAAGGGAAAGCATTACAGAAATATTGTCCTTGGAGGTTGTATATGAATAAATTTAAGGGAAAGTTTCAAATGGGAAAGGGGTTATTATCAGCAGGGTTATTATTTACCATGCGTCATAGTAAGGTTTTTTTTCAAATATTTCCTCTAGATGTAATATATTATGGAGGAAAAAAAAGATAATGGTGACCACTTATGTATCACTTTCAAATTTGACAATGCTACACTGCCTTAATGTAAATGCAATGTGCTCGGAGGCTGAGTTTCTCATTCCAAATAGCCAAAATTTTAAAGTTACTTTGCTTAAATTGCTTTTGCTTTCTACCTTATAACATGCCTTGTTATTTCACGCTACATGATAATAATATCTTCTACTAATCACTGAGAAGTTGGGTCACCTCATCTTTTTTTTTTACCTGAAAAATAATTGTGCATTCAGAAGCACAATGGAATAAAAATAAATGGAAGATGAATGGTCATGAAAGCTAAGACCAAAGAATGGAGTGGGCTAAGATGTATGGCCTTTAACTTGTATCACCCTTCTATATTTGAAATCTAAATAAGTTACACAAAAAGTCATATATTAAATCCAACAAATGCTGCTTGCTCAGTGAATCCATTAAATAAAAGAGTGTACAAGTGGTTACCTGAATAGATTAGATTCTATTCATCTATGCCATAACAAATATTTTATGTAAAGTGATCATTTCAGTTTGTTTCTTAGTGTTAGAAGCTTATAATTCAGATTTATTCAGTGTTTATGTACAAGCAAACTTAGTTTTGTATTTTATGTGTGTATATCTAGGTAAATACCATTATATGAATATTTTATTTTATGTTGTGTGTGCACCAGAGGGCACTGTGTTTCAGTCGGTGTGTGTCTGGTGTACAGCCTTGTGAGAAATTTATAAATCCTATCAGCAATGTATATTTACAGAGGAGACTGAATTTCCTGAACAAGTTTCATGAAGCATCACACAGTTATTCTGTGCTTCAATCTGAAAATAAGAAATCTCTTAGCCCAGGCAGCCCCAACGCTGTGACAAGTCTAAAGCAAAGACTTACTCTATTTAAAAAGAATGAAATGAGAAATACTAAAGGTTTTCTTTCTGAAATTCAGAAGAAATGGTCAATATTTTATGATTCCTGGTTCATTTATTTTTTATATGCTTTTGTTGGCTTAGTCAGTTTTTCTTTGCAGATTGTGTGGAGCTACTTGGATGTAAAATTGTAAGAATATCTAACATTTTAGCATTCTGCAAGGGGGTTTTTAACTATTAGACAAACTGATGCCAGGCATGTGTCCGTGATCTATCGGCATTTCTATCTGGAGGTCTGAGTGTTGTCTTATGTGTGATTGTTGTGCTTCAGCTTATTGGTGAATCAGTTATAAGTCACAAGCGTGGCTTGGCATGTTTTTAGAGGTTCTGGGCTTATTGAAAGAGGCATTATTTGTACCATACTAGTGAAAAGTCATGAAAGAAATAAACCTTTGAGATTTGTTTGCAAGGCTCATACATTCTGTTTACTTTTTATGCAGCTCTCTTCCTGCTGACTTTCATTAGCCCTATGCTCATTTTATCAACATTTCTACTTTTGTGGCTTGAGTAACATATATGGACATTAAGTCTACTTGGAAGCAAAGGGTTAAGACATTGCCTCTTATCCCTGAGCGAGGCTATAACTTCTTGTAAAACTGTTGCTAATGGTGCTATAATCATTGATAGTTGCTCTAACATGAACAATATAATTTATTCATTGGGACCCTTCAGTCTTAGTAAAGTATTCGATTTGTCCAATTAGCATATTCTTAAATTTTGGAGAATGACATTTAAAATCTGTCCAATATAATTGATAGACATTTTTCCTCAAAGTTAACCTTAAATTTGAGAGATCAGAAAATCTTAAAATCAAGGATTAGAATAGCTTTCTGGATTTTTGTTTTTATTTATGTCTTGAATATTTATTTTCCAAAGATAATTATTAGAGACTTCATCGTTCATAAAAGTTTGCCCTAAAATGCAGAATTTTTTAATATTTAAGAGATAGATAGAAAATTAATTTTTTTGGCAGTGCTGGTTGCTCAGTGGGTAGGACGTGGGCCACATACACCAACACTGGCGTGTTCGAACCCGGTCTGGGCCAGCTAAAACAACAATGACAACTGCAACAACAACAACAACAACAACAACAACAAAGTCAGGCGTTGTGGTGGGCACCTGTAGTCCCAGCTACTTGGGGGCTGAGGCCAGAGAATGGCTTAAGCCCAAGAGTTTGAGGTTGCTGTGAGTTGTGATGCCACAGCACTCTAACCAGGGCAAAAACTTGAGACTCTGTCTCAAAAAGAAAAAGAAAGAAAGAATATTGATTTTTTATATTTAAGTCCTTGATTTATCATTTATGAGAACACATAATTTCCTAAAGACATCAGCCAAATTCAATGAATGCTTATTATTGCTATCATAAGCACCATCATGTGGCATATCTCATTGACATTGTTCCTGAAAGGTATTAGTAATGAATTTAAAACATATTAAACATGTTAAAATAATTAGGTCAAATCTCTTTCAGTAGTCTTTTTTTCATTTCATATCCTTGTCCAGCAATTTTTTTTTTCCTTTTATCTCCAAATGTAGAACAGCAAATTCATGAAAATCAAAAACTTCTAAGATCAGAAGCAGGGCTAAGATTAAAAAGTCATCTTTTTTGACAAATATGTTTTTGTCAACCAGTAGAGCTTATATTGGTATTAAAAAAAAAGTATGTGTTTGAAGTATTTTCAGGTTTTACTTACATTATGACTTAAAATAGAATACAATTAAATTATGGGTAAGTCACTGAATTGGAAGAATTAGGATGAGCATGATTAAGTGGTAACTTATTATTTAGTCAGATATTAAAAGTTAGATTTGCAGTTATCTTTCCCTTTTACATAAAAATTGATAGATACATACATGTAAGGATAAGCCATTAACTTTTAGAAAATAAACTACACCTGGAAAAACTGTCTACTCTGAAACATAGCATAGGAGCACAGTTACCCCCTTAATATTAAAGTTGATGCCTGTGTTTTCAGTTATATTCCAGATATGTATACTTTTCATTACATTGTGGAAATTCTCATTTGTTAAATAAGTTACAGGAGCTCTAGACAAGATACTCATTTTTAGTTACTCAAGTTTATATGTATTTACTAGTTATCTTGAACCACCAAGAAGAATTCAAAGGCTGCTAACTTTCAATTCTGTAACAAACTTTTCATATATCGTGGCACAAATTCTTTATTTCCTTCAACTTCCACTATTTTTTTGATCAACCACATGTATAAGTGAATCATGGGAAAATGATCATTTTGTATGATCTTTCAAAATAAAATTTATCTACGCAATTTACTGCAACATAGCTGGCTTCCTCAGAGCAGTTTTTCAAAGAATGGTTCAAATTTGAGTGAGAACAGGAGACAGCTGAGATGGATGTTTTACCTTCCTGATCTTCATATTAATGTTCTCTAAAAAACAAATATTTTAAAGATCACCCTGAAAGGACAAGCTAACCCAGGAAAAAGATAAACAAACATGTAGGCACTTCACATATGATAGAATCATCATGAAGCTGTGTGTGAAAAGAGTAAACTTTTGAAAAACAAAGTTCTTCAATATGTTTCCATATGAAAAAAATCAGAAATTAGATTCTTTCTTCATATCTCATACATAAATCTATTTTATTTGAAATAAGTATCTATACATTTTAAATGGCACACGGACTTTATGGATACCCTGCATAAGAAAGAAAAAATATTAAGGTTCAAAAAGAAAATATTTAATTTGACTTTACAACTTGAATACACTTATGAATTTATACTTCAAAAATCCTTTGGCTGACATTGAAAAACTTTCATTCAGAAATAACATAGAAAAGAAAAAAAAAAGAAATTACATAGAAACAGTAATTCAAGAGTTTAGGAATTATAATTCACTCAGAAGAGCCAGTTCTCAATTTTATATAATCTCCTTACCATGAATTGAAATGATATGCTTTTGTAATAATTAATAGAATTTATAATTCATATGGTTTAAGGATGTATTCATGTTTGTCACTATTAAAATGAAAAAATGAACAAAAGTGCTAGCTCACACAATTATTTACAGAAGAAAACATAACAATTATAATTTTTTGGCATTTCAACAAATATACCTGATTATTTTTCTCTATCTTTTTCATCTTACCAAACTCTCTGATTTCTTCACTGTTATTTTCTCTGTGCTTTTCTTCCCAGTAAAATTGCCACAATTATCAGTGTTGTTTCCTTTTGTTATCATTATTCTGAGGCTTTTGAATTACTAATTTTTTTAATGGGAACTATCCAAAAATTTAAAGAAACTGAGTAATAATAGAACTTTGGAGATTTCCTGGTCTTTTTTGTTGTACAATGTCAATATATTTGAATGAACTTTAATGAGAAAAAGTCATTTACATTATGTCATTTATCACTGTAAGTTAATAAAAGGGGCTAAAATGCTAAATTTGTATTTATGATACCCTTTCTGCTTTGATACAAAAATAAAGTAGTAATGTGAATTGCAGTCTTTAAAAAATTTCAAGTTTTGAAAAGTTAGTCATAGATATTAAAATATCTTTTATTTTAGTAAGTCTATGAATAAAAGTAGAAGATTAGACCCACCCTTTCAAACTGTACTTCCAAAGGTAAAGCTGAAATGGTTAGTATTTGTGGTTTATAATAGATGTTATTTACCCAATATCTATAATTGAACCATTCTTGTTTTGTTGTTGTTGTTTGTTTTCTGAGACAGAGTCTCACTACCTTGCCCTGGATAAAGAGCAGTGGGGTCACAGTTCACAGCAACCACAAACTCTTGGGCTTAAGTGATTCTCTTGCTTCAGTCTCCCAAGTAGCTGGGACTACAGGCGCTCACCACAACATCTGGATATTTTTTGGTTATCGTTGTTGTTGTTTAGCAGGCCCGAGCTGGGTTCGAACCTGCCAACTCTGTTGTATGTGGCTGACGCCCAAGCTGCTGAGCTACAGGCACCGAGCCTGAATCATTCTTTTCATACAGTATAATGAGATTATTCTTTTATAGAAGTGCCAAGTTTTATGATTTTTTGAGATTACTTTTCAATAATTTTCTTTTTTAAGTTTTTTTTTATTTCAGAATATTACGGGAATACGCATGTTTTTATTACATAATCTCCTTTGATACATTTTAACTCAAAGTTGTAAATAAGCCCTTCACCCCAAAAAGTCTCTTTGTACCCATTAGGTGTGAATTTGTACCCATTAGGGCCACCTATTAAATTTCCATTGAGTTTTGTTTCCATATGTTCATGTAAGTGTTGACTGACTAGTTCCACATCAGTCTTAAGTACATGTGGTGTTTTGTTTTTCCATTCTTGTAAAACTTTACTTAGAAGAGTAGTCTCCAGTTCCATACAGGTTGTTAGAAAAGATACCAGACAACAATTTTTATATTTCAGTAGTATACTCCACAGTATGTGTATTAATTTTATTAATCCACTCATACATTGATGGGCACTGGGACTATTTCCACAACTTTATGATTGGGAATTGTGCTGCTATAAACATAGAAATGCAATTGTCCTTTTGGTAAAATATCATTTTTTCCTTGGAGTCAATATTAGTAGTTGAATTGCTCGATCAAATGTTAATCTACTTTTAGTTCTTTGAAGTATCTCCATATTACTTTCCATAGAGTCTGTATTAGTCTGCAGTCCCACCAGCAAAGTATAAGTGTTCCTTTCTCTCAGTATTTGTTGTTTTGGGACTTTTGAATATAAACCCAATACATTCTCACTGGAGTTGGGTGATATATCATTGTGTTTTGGATTTGCATTTTGGTAATGATTAGAAATGTTGATAATTTTTTCATGTGTTTGTTGGCCATTAGACTACCATTCTTTGAAAAGTTTCTGTTCATGTCTTCTGCCCACTTTTTTATGAGGTTGCTTAATTTTTCCTTGCCTATTTTCTTGAGCTCTTTATAGATTCTGGTTATCAGAATCTATAATAGATATATAGCATGCAAATATTAGATTTATAGATACAGAGCATGCAAATATTTCCTCCCATTCTGTGGGCTGTCTATTTATAGTATTCCTTGCATCCTTGGCCCTGTAGAAACAGTTTGTATTTGATAAGGAACCATTTATTTATTTTTGTTGTTGCTATGATTGATTTGGTATCCTCTTTTAACATTTTCAACAATTTTTGGCAATAATTCCAAAATCTGCTCTAGGATGTAAGAATTATCCCTTAAAAATCATTTGGCTTAAATAGGAATCTTGTATCAATTAATCATTAATATTTAGTCTCTCTTACTTAAGTTATATTGACTACGTATAGATGTTCAAGAAATGTTTGTTGAAAAACTTGTATGTTTTGGACACATTTTTAAATATTCCCTCCATACATTTCTCCAAATTTCCTTGTAAATATTGGCAATACGAAAAGTACACTATTATATCAACATGCTACAGAAAATATTGATAAGCCATTTTAGTTGAAGTGTAAAAGCTAATAATTCTAATTATAGGAAAAGGATAAATTTGTATACTCTTAAGGTTCTTACTAAGGACATTCAATGTTCTCTAAATATTTTGTTGATAGTCAAGATGAAGAAGGACTCAACAAAAGAACATATACATATAAATGATTGCTTTTTGTACATCAGCCCCCATTTTTAAAAAATCCCTTTCTTTTCCCAGTATACATATGTACAATCTACTGATTCTCTTCATTAGTGTTTTGAAACCACCGTTCAAAGAAGCAAAGAATGGCCTGAACTTGGCATATCCTTTTTAGAGCAGACATTTCCCTGGCTGATCACTTAAATAGATATTTAGCAGCTAACTAATTAAATCACATCTCTTGTCAGCCTGAAATTAGCAAAGGCTTATAAAAAAATTAGCTGAGTCTCTGTTGCTGTGGCCTTGTGTGCTGTCCGACCTTAAAGACAGACATAACTATTTTCCCCAAACAAAATAAAAATTAGATTTAAACATACAGACCCCATTAAAATTGTTAAAGTACTCTTTCATAAAGTGTAATCTTCCAAAACATAACCATTATATGAAAAGAATGTTTTAAAATACAATGTTAAATTTAACATTCATAATATTTATGTTAATTATAAAAATGAATGAAAAATTTCTTTGAAATCATCTTTTCAAGAATGAGGGTTTTTCTTATATAAATTCAAAGACTTTAAGGATGGAAAATGACTTTAAAATTCATCTATCGAACTAATGATGTTTAACTTATGCTATCTAATTACCATACTTAATATTGTCAAGTGATCATTTAGCTGTTCTTTAAATGTTTCAAATGTCTGGGAATACACATCTCAAGGTAATAAAATCCACATGTGAATACAGATGACTTTTAGGAATGTCTTTCTTATGAAGAGCCTTAATATGTGAGTTTGTAATTTCTAATCACTGACACGATTCTACATTTTGATTGTTTACTAAACTGATCATCACTCAGGCTTCGCAATGTTCTCTTTTATTTAATAATGTTTGTTCAATTGCATGCTCTTTCATGGCACAATTTTATTTTCCTATTACTGAGAGCACTGGATGTGTCTGTATCTTATTTCAAGTAATATTGGAACATATTTGGTCCATTTGATCTGTTACAAATTTTCTTTTCTTAACTATTATAATCCAGTTTACTGGTTTATTTAGAATCTACACATTTGAAAATAATGTCTACCATAGATTCATTTCCATTGCTGATAAAAATCTCACCACCTAATGGTAAAAATATATACCTTAATTATATCATGAGAAAATTTCAACTTTTCATGCTAGTTCAAAACACTTTATAAGAAATTGCAAAACCAAAAAGAAAAAAAGAAATTGCAAAACCCCAAAGCTTGGAATTATATCATTTGATCTTATTACATTTGACTTTGAAACCTGTCCTCACCTGGATATATATGAGATTTTTTTTGTAATATATCAATATTTACTTGATATAAATATTCATATGCTCTGTTACAAGGATACAGATATATTTGATTATAGTTTGCTGCCTCAGACTCCCCTGAAGTTATTACATAACACACACTATGTATAACTTATTTCCCCCTAAGTCTTCAAACTCTTAAACATATTTGACATCAAGGACTTTAGATAAAGCCCGATGGAACTATATTAACTTTCAGCTTTTTCTTTAGCTGCTAGGGTATTATTTTTGGCCATATTAAATGTTTCAGCAACATTAAGTTATTTTACAGAATACTGACTGATCTTGTTGATCTATTAGTCCAGCAATTCCTTCTCTGGATAAATTAAGTAAACTTCATGATTTGTTTTTACCTTTCTTTTCTACCATTTTCAATGTGCAAAAACACAATCTAAGAGTTTTTTCCTATTTGAATGTTAAAATTATATTCTAAAATTTGTAAATTATTTTTTCATCCTAAATGTTTTTTTATCAGTATATTACTAATCTTTAATTAGCCTGTGACTTTTTAATTCTTTTTTTTTTTTTTATTGTTGGGGATTCATTGAGGGTACAAGAAACCATGTTACACTGGTTGCATTTGTTAGGAAAAGACCCTCTTACAATCGTGTTTTGCCCCCAAAAGGTGTGGCACACACCAAGACCTCAAGACCCCACCCCCCTTACTCCTTCCCTCTCTCTGCTATTCCTTTCCCCACCCCACCCACAATCATACTCTCTATGCTCTCCCCTTCCTTCACCCCCACCGAGTCAATAATTGTCATTAATTGTCCTCATATCAAACTTGAGTACATGGGATTCATGCTTCTCCATTCTTGAGATGCTTTACTAAGAATAATGTGTTCCACTTCCATCCAGGTTA
>CAUYON010033617.1:0-26922 GCA_963573935.1 Arctocebus calabarensis | reverse complement strand
TAGCCTTCATGGCATTTTCTTGATCACTATATAAAGACATTGATACTCTACATTTAATAAGTTTCCCCAGTACCCTGCTAAGATGCACCGTAGGTGTGATCCCACCAATTGCCCTCCCTCCACCCATACTCCCCGCTCCCCTCCCCTCCCTTTCCCCTTTCCCTGTATTCCTATGCTATAATTGGGTTTTAGCCTACTCAGCCCTAATATGAAGCTAATTTATAGCTTTCATATGAAGGCTAAAACCCATTCTCAATTTTGATATGAGGACAATTAAAGACCTAGGACATGGTGGGAGTGGGAAAAGGGGAGAGCAGAGGCAGAAAGCAGAGAAGGGCAGGGGTGGGGGAAAGGAAGAACAAATAGGGGGAAGGAGGGAATGGGGTAGGGGTCTTAGAGTGTGACACAGTTTGGGGGGGCAAGGTACAATTGTAAGAGGGACTTTACCCAACCAATGCAATCAGTGTAACCTGATTTCTTGTACCCTCAATAAATCCCCAACAATAAAAAAAAGTAAAATAAATAGTGGCTTAACAGTAGACATAGATTCTCATCTCTACTTCTTCAGTGAACATACTATATTACATTATTTTGGTTGAAATACATGAAGAAAGTCTTGCCTCACAGATTTTGAAGTTAGGAAAGACAGGGGTATTTTTTTTATTATGGGTTAATATGAGGGTACATATGATTAGGTTACCTTGTGTGGGTTTGTAAGGCAAAGTTCGAGTTGCAGTTAAGTCTTTCTCCCAGGGAGTGTTCCATATACCCCTACATTTACTGAATAGGTGGGACCTAATTGAACCCCTGACCCCCATTTTCGAATTTGTGTTTTTCTCTCCTGTGGGCCTGTATTTGTTGGTCTACTATTTTGAGATTAGTAGTGAATACATGGGATGCATGCTTTGTCATTCTTGAGATACTTTCCTTCAGAAAATCTCCTCCAAATTCATCCAGGTAAATATAAAAGATGCAAACTCTCCATCTTTTTATGGCTGAATAGTATTTTATGGTATATATATACTACAGTTTATTAATCCATTCATGGGTTGATGGGCAATTGGGTTGTTTCCACATCTTTGTGATTGTGAATTGAGCTGCTATAAACATTTGAGTGTAAATGTCTATGGTAAACTGATTTTTTCCTTTAGTAGATACCTAGTAATGGAATTGTAGGGCCCAATGGAAGGTCAACTTTTAGTTCTTTGAGGAGTCTCCATGTTTCTTTCCAAAAGGGCTATAGTAGCTTGTAATTTCACCAACAGTGCATGAGTATACACCTCTTTCCAGATCCCCCACCAGCATCTATAGCTTTGGGACCTTTAGGTATGGACTATTTTTAGGGTGCCTTTAGGGTGTTTGGTGATATCTCAAGATGGTTTTTGATTTGCATTTCTCTGATGATTATAAATGATGAACATTTTTTTCATGTATTTGTTGGCCATACAGATAATTATAGATATTCTTTGTTACTACACCAAAAACTCAATAAACATTAATTCATTAAAAGTGACTGGAAATGTAGAAACAGAGCCATATATTAAATATTGTATATGCTCTTTATATTGACCATGTTGAAATTTTAATGTATTTTTTTACACATGTACCATATTGAAACATCACACATCGGTCACTTAGAAAATATTAGTTCATAGAGTTATACAGATCTTGTAAAAGTGAGCACACTTTATCAGACAATTTCAAAAACTCTTGTTTGTTAATAGCATTACTGATTTCATCAGAAAAGTCTTCAAGTGTCAGAAAGCTATCAAGGTCACCATGACACTTAACACATTTTTTTAATATTTTAATTTTTCTCTTGAAAGCTTGAATTTTATCATTGAAGCAACTGTCAGTTGTTTTTTAAGTTCACTTTGTTCATTTTTAAGAAAATTTCAGCCAAATATTTGAGCCTGGATAACAATAATTTGCTTGTCAGTTGTTCTTTCAAGTAAAAAATTGTTACAAGACAAAAACAGATAGTTCAGCTTGCAACTCAAGCAATGACACTTCAGCTTGCAGCAGAAAGGCTCTTTGTGGACCTCCCGTTTTGTTACTTAGGCTACTAAGAGGACATGAGCTCAATTTTTAATAAATCAATAATTTTTCTTCTGCTTCATTTGGGTTATTCCTAAATTATACTACATTTTTTAAAAATTGTGAGTGGTAAAAAGCACAATGACTGCTTTTATAAATTAGTGTTACTCCATTAATTCCTGCTGAAGCACTGATAGTGGAAATATCAACTCAGTGAAAAGGACAACTGATATTTTGATATTGTAATATGACAAATCTAGTTTTCCCTTTGGAGATATCCTGGAAAGGGTCTCATAGGCCCCTAGGGAAGTCTGTGGGACACTTAGGAAACCACTGAGCTAGACTTGGGGCTTCTCAGGAGATAGTCTGTTGAACTTCAATGGAACCAAGCCTAGCGTTCACTACAAATATACTCCTTGCCTAACAAGGACTGTGCCAGAAGCTGAAGATACTAGATAATGAAGGAACTATCTGCCTTTAGGGAACTTATAGTCTTAAGAGCTCAGCAAACAGAGAAGAAAATCACTTTAGAATTAGAGTATCACCAAGGAAGTGTGCATGGAGTGCTTTGAGAGTACAGAAGAAGTGCAAAGAACCCTCAGAAGTTTCCTAGAATGTGGATATGCCAGAGATGTATAAAGCAGAATGAAGGGAATTGGAGGAGAAAATAAAAGAGCCAGTAATAGCTCACTATTCTGAAATATGAAGTGGAAGAGAGTTACTGCAGTGACTGTGAGGTTGCCTCCTCACCTTTTCTCTTGCCATGTGGGCTGAGAGAGTAACCTTAGCCCCAGGAATGGGCCCTGATTGGCCCAAACTAACCAATTACTGCATTCTTGACAAAGAGATTGGTCTAAGGATGGGCAGGCCTAAGTCAATGTGCACTAAAAAGTACCAAGGAGTAGCTTGCAGGGGGCTTTTGTTGGGGGAAAGCAACCTACCTTCCTTCTCAAGAAAGATCTTTCAGAAGCAAGACTGACTCTATCCCTGAACATTTTCCCACATGGATGTGATTCCTGGCACTGCAGCAGTTACAAGTCTGAGGGGGAAGCCCACACAGAGGTCCAAGCCATGATGACTGCAGAGACACACATCTGGAGCCCTGACCAAATGAAGCCCAATTACCTTCACTGACCTAAGCCCATGAACCCTCTTTTTATCTACATCACTCTGAATTGAATTTTTTTCCTTGCAATGGTAAGTTCCAAACTAACATGAGGCTAATCTGGGGTGGTGCTAGAGAGATAGGGGCCAAATCATGGAGTATTTTTCATGACTTGCTAGGAATTCTGGGCAGGTTCTAGGAGTCAAAACCCAAGTATTCGAAGGTGGGAAACAGCTAGCCTTTGAAGATGTCACCAAATGATTTTGGTTTTATGCCCTGACCACACTGGCTTTTTTTTTCAGTTTTACAAGCTTCCTTCCTATCTATAAAGATCGTGCATTGCCCAAGAAGAGGAGGAGACCACATCAAGGACGGTCAGCAGTGAAGGCCACTAGGATGAGGACAAAAGAAGTTCCTTGCATTTACATAGGGAGTTGATGGTGACTTTGGTGCAATGAAGCATGACTGCCATTGTGAAGGCAGAGACTTCAGGACACCTGCTGAGAGAGTACACAGTAAGTGGACTGTTTCCTTTAATTTTTTAGATGACAGAGAACTGAGTATATTTATAGGCTTGAAGGGTCTGGTCTAGGAAAAAGAGGGGCAGAGGAAAAGGTGATACCTAGAGAGGAATGATAGCTACAGTAAGGTCCTGGAAGAGGCCAAGTTCTTGGTTCTATGAAGGCAGGATTATGTGTTTTATTTCTCATTATCTTCTTAGAGCCCAGTATCATGACTAATTTTTAGTAGCTACTCAAAAACTTTGGAAAACGAAGGTGAGAAGATAAGAATGAATGGCAAAGGAGGTCCACAAATTTAGAGGTTGAAGAGGTATGGAAATTGGAGGTAATTTGTGCCTGATAACCTCAACTTTTTAGGTAAAGTATAAGGCCAGCCTATGCTAAGTATAAAAGTATGGGAATTACAGTGAGAGCTTTACTACCTTACTAGAGGTTTGGAAATAGTCACTTAGGGAAATGAGAGAAAAGGATGACGAAGATCAGTAAGAAATTAATAAGCAATTTTCAGTACCAAACTGAGATTAAAACCCAGATAATTATAGTACCTCAAATCTACACATATAGGAGAATTTATACACAAATCTCAGCATTCAATCTGGCAGTAAACACAAAGCACACAGATTTCAGGGATTGATTCACATCTGGAGATTTGACCAGTAGATGCTGTGTAATGACAAGAAGCAATGGAATCGAGGATTTTAATAAAAAGATAGTTCAGGGAAAGGAAGAGATGCCAAAGCATCTCTTCTAATACACATGAAGAAAATAAAAGGATTAATGAAATGGTGAATTTCCAAGGACAAAGTTCAGGCAGAGTGAAAGAGAGGGCATGAGATAGCTGGGAAGAGGAATCTGTGCTACAAAGTAGGGCCACTTTTGAGGTTAGAGAACTTTTAAGGATGAGAGGTGGGTGGTCATAGTCATGGGAGAGTAAAATGGAGTTTTGAAGGTAGAAGTGCAGAAGTTAAGGAACTATAACGTGGAAAGTTGAGTGTGTTTTGTACTTCAGGGGGCAGTAAACTATAGCCTATGAGCCACTGGCTTAATTTGGTAAATACAATGTTAACAGAACACAGCTGCATCAATTTATTAATATTGTCCATGGCTGCTTTCTGCCAGGAGGATATGTTGAGTAGTTAACACTCACCCCAGAGGGAGAGTAAGCTGTTTTCTTTCTTTCTTTCTTCCTTCCTTCCTTCCTTCCTTCTTTCCTTCCTTCCTTCCTTCCTTCCTTCCTTCCTTTCTTTCTTTCTTTCTTTCTCTCTCTTTCTCTCTCTCTCTCTCTCTCTCTCTCTCTTTGTCTCACTTTATCATCCTCAGTGGAGTGCCATGGCATCACACCGCTCACAACAACCTCCAACTCCTGGCCTTGGGAGATTCTCTTGCCTCAGTCTCCTGAGTAGCTGGACTATAGGTGCCCACCACAACACTCAGCTATTTTTCTGTTTGTTTTTTTTTTTTTGCAAGGCCGAGTTTGAACCCACCACCTTTGGTATATGGGGCTGGCTCCCTACTCAATGAGCCACAGGCACCTCCCATAAGTTTTTTTCTTTATGTCACTTTTTAAGACCTCTCTGCTCCAGAACCTTAACCTCTATCTTACTTATAGTACCCTTCTAAAAATCAGATTTAAGCTTTGCACCTTCTTTTTAGGAAATTGCCTTTAGACATACATTTTATACTTATTGGAATCTTGACCCTATACATGGTCCTGAAGCTAAGAACACATGCTATAGAAGTGGCAGTGGAGAGAAAAAGGAAATGCCCACCCTTCCTCTGCATTTGGGAAATGTTCTGAGAAGGTGTGCAGAAGGAGCTTTTCAAAACTGTAGCCATTCTCTGGCACTGCCCCCTTTTAGGTTATATCTTTAATGGGTGCTAGACTGAAAGAGCCATCCATAGAATAGCAGGAAGGAAAGGAGAGGAAATGCAGAAAAGATAATAAGGTCAAAGCACCAGAAGAGACAATGGTTAGGTAGATAGTTAGAAAGTATGGCTTTCTTAGGGAACAAAGGGCAGGTGCCCAGACTCTGCCCCCACCTTGCTCCTGCCAAGTAATTGCCCACATCTGGAGAAGAAGAGCAGGCCCTACCCATCTACCAATCAGAACTTAGTGCGCCAACTGCAAAAGATGCAGAGGACTCCCTACACAGAGGCCAATAGGTACAATAGCAAAGGTACAAGAGGGCTGGGAAAGTGACCTAGAACAACCTTAAGGCTAATTCATGTCATTAGCTTAAATCTACACTGCGGTTCACCCCCAACTGGACTTTCAGAGACACTCATGGGAGGTCCTCATGAAGGTACAACTTAGGACAAATAACTCCCAACTTTCCATGGTGACAGTGATATCTGAACCACAAAGAGGGCCCAATGTAGAAAAGACAAAACGGGAACCATGACCATAACCAAGGCCCTTTTTGTCCAACAAGGGGCCCTTTGTCATCTGTGGCAAACATATCTTGCTTGCTCTATAAACCTATATCCTGCTCTTGTTCTATAGAACTATTCTCTTCCTCAATCAACTTTGTTTCATGCTTGCCTTGCATTGGATAGGCCTGGTCATTCTTTGGTCAAGAGCATACCAAAAAACTGAGAATAAGATTGCTGAACCCAACACAGTGAAGAAAATGAGTACAAAAATAAGAAAATTTTAATTTTCAGAATTCATATTTAAGGAAAGGTAGCTGTCCAGCAGAGAACAGAAAATTCTGAAGTCACTGGTTAGAACCGTGCAAAAGGTGCTGATTTGCATTGCACACCTGCAGATTGCAAACACATTATGCCTACATTACACAGCATGGCAGATGCACTGTTTCCTCAGTACATGGAATTGCAAAAGTCATCTAGAAACCGAAAACAGTGAAATAATTTCACTGGGCACTGCTATGGTTTATGTGCTAAGCTTCATGTCCCCTCAACTAAAGGCAATTTATTTACCCTTTTACCCAGTCTCCATCTTTACAATTTGCACTTTCTCATTCTTAGAGTAGAGGTGATGACTTCTCCCCAAAACCCAGAACCTCCATGGTTACCAGACTAAGTCTCACAATCCTTTGTATATGAACTTAGGCCATTTTCTCTGAAAAGACTTCCCTATTACTCTGTTTGACATTATTTCACCAACTAACCATTTCTTAATCCAGTCATTACAATCACCACACTACATAGCACAGTGGTGAAGATTATAGGCTCTAAAGATCATTTCAATGCTATATAAATTGTTCTAGAGCAGGCTGGGTGCCCATAGCATAGTGGTTACAGTGACAGCCACATACATGGAGGGTGGCGGGTTCGAACCTGGCCCAGGCCTGCTAAGCAATAATGACAACTGCAACAAAAAAATAGCCAGCATTGTGGCAGGCACCCATAGTTCCAGCTACATGAGAGGGGGCTGAGGCAAGAGAGTCACTTAAGCCCAAGAGTAGGAGGTTGCTGTGAGCTGTGATGCTACAGTACTCTAGCAAGGGCAACATAGTGAGACTCTGTCTCAAAAAAAAAAAAATTGTTGTAGAGCAAATAAGAATACTAAACAACTATTTTATGATGTAAATATAAAGTCAATACTAAATTCTGGCAAAGATTATATAGTCACAAAAAGAAAACCTCACTTAGTAACAGTGATCCAATGTGACCTTAATTAAATACTACCAAACAGAATACAAAAGCATATTAAAATGGCAGTGAGACATCTGAGTAACTAACTATGTGGACAGCTGCTATGGTTTGAATGTTTGCACCTTCCAAACTTCATATGGAAATTTGATTCCCACTGTTGGGGTTGGGGCCTAATGGTAGGTATCTGGGACATGAGAGTAGTTCCTTTATGTAGGGCTTGGGGCCATCCTCATGACAATGAGCTCTTGCTCTCTGAGCTCCTGAGAGTTGGTTGTTAAAAAGATCTTAGCCCCTCCCGCTTTCTCTTGCCTCCTTTCTCACCACATGATTGATCTCTGCACACTCTGTCTCCCCTTCCTTTTCCACCTCTCCAGAGTGAATGGAAGCCCCTTGAACCCCTCACCAAGTAACATATACCCAATCTTGAACTTTCCAGCCAAGAGAATTGTGAGCCAAATAAACTTTTCATTCCTTATAAATTATTCAGCCTCAAGTATTCCTTTATAGCAGCATACAATGGCCTAAGAAGACAACAGCTGAAGTTGGTACTTCACATGGCACATCTGGATATGGTCGTAGATAATACAATACCAGAATAAATTTAAAATATGTAAATAGTTAAATGCCAAGAATAAAAGCATTATGGTATTAGAAAAAATAGGGAAACCTTTAATGATCGTGAAGTGAGAATGACTTTGCCAACTAAGACTTGAAGTATAAAAGTTAAAAAGAAAATAATTAACACCTTCCATTATACACAATTTAAAAGTTTCCAGAAAACAAACCAACAAAAAGTAAGCAAACAAAACACAGGCAAAATCACGAGACATACAACCATCTGACAAAGCATAAGTTTGTAATTTATATTACAACCAAACGGGTAACCTCCCTCGTATTTCATGTGCCCCTAAAAGCACGGACTGGAAAAACAATGAGATCTTACTTTATACTTAGTAGATTGACAAATATTAGAACACTGTCTAATGCCAAAGTTTGGGGGATGATGAGAATATAGGAATCCTCAAATACTGCTGATTAGACCACAGATTGGTCCAGCTATCGCCAGCACAATTTGGCAGTATTTAGTCAAACTAAACACACACACACATACATACACACACACACACACACACACACACACACACCCCAGAGATTCTGTTCTTGCTTGATATCCTGGATAAATTTTCACAAAATTCCTTGAGGAAAGAAGATAATCACAGCATTACTTATAGTGATGGAGAACAGGAGGCAACCTGGATAGCCGTCCCTGAAAGGACGGGTAAGATGTAGCAGGTGATCATCACGGGGTGCTCTGCAGCAGTCAGAATCAATGAGCTAGACCTCGGTTGTCCAATAAATCTTTCTGCAATGATGGAAATGCTCTATTCATGCACTGTTCAATATGGTAGCTACTAGCCACATGAGGTTATTTAAAAGTAAACTAATTAAAATTTAAAGATAAAAATTTAATTCCTTGCTTACACCAGCTACATTTCAAGTTCTCAAGAGCTATCAATATGGCTAGGAACTACCATATTAAAGAAGGCATGTATAGAATATTACCATTATCCCAAAAAGCCACATTGGTCAGTGCAGGGCTATATTTATATAATGGCATGAGTGGGTTTTAAAAATATAGTGCTGAATAAGAAAAGAATCCGAATGATATGACAGCACATCACTATTTATTTAAATTAAAAATATATGGGCCAGGCATGGTGGCTCATGCCTGTAATCCTAGCACTCTGGGAGGTCGAGGTGGGTGGATTGCTTCAGCACAGGAGTTTGAGACCAGCCTGAATAAGAGCAAGACCCAATCTTTCCTAAAAGCAGAAAAAATTAGCCAGTGTTGTGGTGGCCTCCTGTGGTACCAGCTACTCAGGAGGCTGAGGCACGAGGATCTTTTGAGCCCAGGAGTATGAGGTTGCTGTGAGCTCTGACATCATAGTACTCTAGTCCGAGGCAAAAGAGTAAGACTCTGTCTCAATAAATAAATAAATACACAAAATCAAAATATATGAACACAAAACAACTATTCACATATTGCAAGAACACATACCAAAGGAAAAAAAAAAGATTAATACCGAGAAAATTAAAGTGTTTGCCTATGAGTAAGCTGAGTAGAAATTGGAAGTAAGTATAAAAGACAAAAGATGAACAAGCAAATAAATAAACCACAGAAAGAAAAGAGACTTTTATAGACCTATGATACTATATTCTGTGAACTGATTATTAAGTCAAATCTCTGCATGAGAGCCCAAAAAAAGGAAGGACACAAAAACCTGAATGCTAAGGTTTATAATACTTTTATTCGTAATTGGCAAAAACTAGATGCAACCAAGATGCCCTTCAATAGATAAAGGGATGAACAAACTATGGTGCCTCCATATGGTGAAATATTATTCAACGATAAAAAGAAATGAACTATCAAGCCATGAAAAGATAGAGATCAATCATAACTGTATAATGCTAAAGGAAAGAAAAAGGTCTGAAAAAGCTATATCCTTTATGATTCCAATTATATGATGTTCTACAATAAACAAAACTATAATGATGATAAAAGATCGGTGGGTGCCAGAGTTTAAAAGGAAGGAAGAAAGGATTGGCTAGATGAAGGGCAGGAGATTTCATAGGATAGTCAAATTATTCTGTACGATATTATAACTGTGCATATATTAAACTATACATTTGTCAAAACTCATATAACTTCTGAGAGGAAAGGCGCAACCTTAATGTGCGCAAATTAAAAGAAAAAAAAATTTATTTGGGAGATTGAGTGATCGCAGGATTAATGCAGGATGTGACAAAACACCAATATATCATAAGTGTATGAACAATCTCCCTGAAAGGGATAAGGAGACAAAAATGCTGTTTAAAGAACTTTAGAAATGCCTAGACTATATGACTAAGGGCAAAAAAAGGAAAAATAAGAACAAAAAAGGACTCTACAGAAAACCTACACTCTAATTGATAAAATTGGTCCCCACAGTGGTATGGGTAAACAACTCGAATACCAAAGTAAATGCATAGTGAAACTGAAAAGTTTAATAAATAAATGGCAGGAGCTAGGTTTTTCAGTGTTAGAGTGGGATGAGCAAGCAACGTGAAGAAGCTAGAAGATCCACGGATTCAATAATGAATCGGTAATAATAGCTGATGTTAATTAAGCAATATAATTATATGTGTATAATGGATTAGAGCTGGGGCATCAGTATGAACTCATGCTTAGTTTAATATAGATATAGCTAATTACATATGGAAACATTTTTAGATGTGTGTATATCTTTGAATTAGTACAGACACATATTTCCTTGCTCTGTCAGTTAAGAGAGCCTAGAAGCAATGACACCCCATAACTACAAGCACAGCTAGTGCCCAGATCTTGGTTTCTAATACCCTTCTGCAATAAAAGGAATTAGGGATCCTTGGAGAAATAGCTAATTCTATTATAGGATGCTCCTTAGAGAAGTAGTTAATTCAGGCAATATGCAAGATGAGCCTGGAGTGGCTTGCAGGAAATAAGAAAGTATTCAAATATCAAAGAAAAAAAAATCCCACATTAATGTATATCAAATAGACACAGGAGCCAACTGAAATAGCTCCTGTTAGCCAAACCTAAAACAATTTTAGAATACAATAAATAAGGTGGAATTAAAATCCAAAGTACAAAATTTATATTCAAGAGTCTATATGATGAATAAATGAGCAAATCAGTAAATAAATAGAAGAGAAGGGACAATTATTTCACATAGCATAATTCAAAATAATTTATGCAGACCACTCAACTTTCAAAATGTGGGTCATAACTTTCCATTCCCCTAGTATGATCTATGCACAGTGACTTCCTTCAAAGAGTACAATATGGCAAGAGGGGGGAGAAAGAGTCACTTTACAGTGGAGAATCCTGACAAACACGATCTTAGCAAGGTGACTGAGGTCAACAGCACCAGTGATATGTCTCATTGATAGAATGCACAACATGATATGATGTGTCGAAAATGACACTTCATCTCTTAGCTCCCTCCCCCAAACCCCAGCTCCAGTCTAATCATGAGAGAAAACATCAGATTCCAATCCAGGGGCATTCTATGAAACACCTGACCAGTATTTTGCAAACTATAGAGGTCATTACAAAACAAGACTGAGAGACTGTTACAGCCAAGAGAAGCTGCAAGAGACATGATGACTAAATGTAATGGACAGGATCCTGGTACAGAAAAATGATGTTATGTAAAAACTAAAAAATCTGAATAAAGTGTACACTTTTGTTTAAAATCACATATCAATATTGGTTCTTCAATTGTAACTAATGCACCACATTAACATAAAATATTAAGAACAGAAGAAACTCTGGTGGAGGGTATATAAAAACTTTTTGTGCTAGCTTCTCAATTTTTCCATGAATCTAAAACTATTCTAAAAAATGACGTTTTTTAGAAAAGGAAAACAAAAATCATGTAATGTCAGAATCTATGAAGTCCCCTTTCCCGTTCTCCCCCTTCACATTATCTTCCTTTTCCCTTTAAGTAACACCATCCTTTATTTTGTTTTTTGTTGCCTTGTTTTTCATAGAAACTTTTACCACATCTATATATATTCTTAAAATGTTATTTCAAATTCATACAATAAAATCATTCTGTATATTTTTCAGTTAGTTGCTTATTTTCATTTACCATTACATTTATGAGATTTGCCAATATTGGTCTATGTAGCTGTCATTCATTTTCATGGCTAGATACCATTCCATTGGACGAATACAGTACCTTGTATACTTCTAAACTCCTATTAATGGTTGTTCCAGGTTTTGCTATGACAAACATTCTCATGTACACATGTAAGATTTCCTATGTAATACATAGAAGTGGAATGGCTGTGTCTCCTTGCATACTCGTTTTCAACTTTACTATATATTACCAAGGTATTTTACAGAAGTTGGCATATCAGCTTAGATAACCAACCACAATCATTTTATTTCTTGTTCCATAGAAACCTAGAGATCTACACACTTTTTTTCCTCAAAGTTTTAAAGTATATGTGATTTAAAAATAAAATATAAACTATTTTATATTTGGAACAAAAATAAAATAATGAGACATGCCAAACTGTAATACATTAAAAATTGCCGTAGGCTTTAACTTGTCCTGGGAGATTAACTTGCTTAAAATAGAGCTTTTTCTGACATTCTGTGTGCATATATTTGATCTTTACAGTATGAAGTAAAAAAATAAAGACTTGGCATTTTTCTATTGAAAAGGCACCAAGTTCTGTTCTTATAAACTGGCCTTAATCTGAGAAACTACTAGTCTTTTAGGCTTAATTTTGTTACTAAAAAAAAAATATATATATATATATATACATATATGCCCCATAAAACAAGACCTCTTGCCTGCAAAGATGAATAAAGGAAATAAACCTGTATTCTGTTTTCTTCAAAAAGTTAAATGATTCGAATTCAAGTCATACAAGTATATCTAAAAGAGCATTCAAGGTGCTGTAAAATTCATCACATTTGCATTCAAAATTTCTTTGATGTAAAAATTCTACATTTCTATAGAGAAACAGTAAATAATAACCATCTCAATGCTATAAATTACTGCATTCTGTTCATGTGAGTTGTAGAAGTGCTAAAGGCCCAAGCTTAAGATTGCAACCATTCATTCTATGATGTCCTGGAAGGGCTGCCACCCTACATAAATGTGTTTACCATCACCTTTGACAGCTCACAGCAGCAGAGAGCAGAAGAGAAAAAGAAACAAATTTCCAAGTTTCTCCCGAAATAGGACGATGGAAAGATTGTGAAAAGAATGTAGGGATATTTGGGTATTTCACATGCCTCAATATTAGGCCAAAGCTCACTGGTGAGCAGAGCATTATGTCTAGTATTACATGTGAAGGCCATTGAAAATCTCAGTAACTGCTACTCAGGCAGCTTCACTGGTTTCTGACAGTGAGTTCTAAGCACAAGATCACCTAACACAAATATCAGTGGCTTTGAACAAGCAGCTCAAACCACAACACAGCACAGCACCTTTTGGATGGTTCCATGTGACAATAGCGCCTTCTCTCATGGATTCTCCATTTGCATTTCTGTAGAGCCCTTTTCAAAAGAGCATTGAACATATTATCCATATGCATTTAAACTACCTTGTTCCTCATGGCCATGGGTGCCATAACATAACACCAGGAACATAGACACATGGCTACCCAAACCTAGAAACTATCAAGAAAGAATTCCCCAATCCTTCTTGGGAAGTATACCTACTTAGGTAAGTATTTCTTGATGAAGTTCACCTTTTGCATTAAGGCTTATGTGAGAAATCACTCAGTGGGCAAGGATACTCAAGAGATATTTACCTAGAAACAATAAAGGTTTCCTTTATACAGACTAGGGGAGTGTGCTTTCCTATTCTAAATATTGTCAGAGCTCCTTTTATCCAAACACAAAAAGGAACAGATTTTGAAAAATTTTAAGGCCTGTACTATCGTAGCCAAGAGAAAGGCTTAAACATCACATTGACCTGAGTTCGAATGATGGATCCATCAACTGTTAGCTAAGTGACCCCGAGTAAGTTATTTAACCTCCCTGATGCTTACTTTTCCCCACTGTTGGAATAAGTATAGAGCCAGAGGTTGACAGCAAATCTGTCTTCAAAGCCTGTTCTTTTAACCGCCACACTGGACTGCTCCAGACACTTTAAACAGCACCTTGCATGCGGTAACTTACTACATCTCTGCAGGCTGATTGATTTATCTTCAAGAATACCTTCTTCAATCAAAACCCATGACAGCTAAAGCAAAACTCCAAAGCACAAGAGAGACAGCTTTCCTCACTAAGTTTTACACATGCAAAAGCTCAATGGCTGGGTCTGAAATAGAAAAGCATGCCTTCCACATTAGTGAGACTGATAAATATATTCTGTTCACAGCACAGAAAACCTGGTTAAGCTTCAGGTTAATTCCTTGTCTCAAAATCAAATATGCCTCCAAAGCAGGAATTTCTCCCATTTTGAAAGCTGAGGTATGAAATTTTAGTTCACTAATTTGGCCAACCTTTTAAATTCTCCCGAGAGGATACTAAAGCTTATGTACCTAAATATTTTAAATTAGAAATGACAGTTAATTTACAATACTGTTGTGACTTCTACAACACATCTGAGAGCAGGGGTTTCGATTACCTGGCTTGGAATTGCCAAATAAGTGGCATAATGACCGTCAGACAGAGAACAATGAGAATCAGCAGAAGTAAAGCAATCTAGAGATGACATGCAAGTCAGAGCATGTCTTTCTTTTTAGGCGGCGCCTGTGGCTCATCGAGTAGGGCGCTGGCCCCATATACCAAAGATGATGGGTTCAAACCCGGCCTTGGCCAAATTGCAAAACAGAAAAATAGCCAGGCCTTGTGGCTGGCACCTGTAGTCCCAGCTACTCGGGAGGCTGAGGCAAGAGAATCGCCTAAGCCCAGGAGTTGGAGGTTGCTGTGAGCTGTGAGACGCCAGGGCACTCTACTGAGGGTGATAAAGCGAGACTCTGTCTATGCAAAAAAAAAAAAAAAAGGGCAGCACCTGTGGCTCAAAGGAGTAGGGTGCTGGCCCCATATGTCGGAGGTGGTGGGTTCAAAGCAAAAAATTGCAAAAAAAAAAAGACATGCTCTGACTTAAAACATTCAAGTTCAAAGCGTTCTGAAACTACGTGGAGCCAAACAAAACATAACTGAGACTCACATCGGGCCCTTGAATCACAATTTGCAAACCCTACCTTAGAGAAAAGGAGACACTGACTCCTCTTCCCCTCTATCCTGGATTACCCTACAAGCAAAACTGGCAAGGCCAATGGCTGAAATAGCCCCTCGGAGCCAAGATGCAATGCTTTCTACACCTGGCTTTGCCGTGGAGACCATGTGCCACTCTGCAGAGCCAGGCATGGTCCCCACTACTCATCCTCTGAACAGGCTGACCTCCATTCCCCGCCATGGCTGTGCCATTGCCATTTTCACTCCTACTACCTGCCTTGGCTCATTTTCCTTTCAAGACCTCAAATGTCTTCACCTTTCTAGACCCAACTGAATCTAATCTACCTGTAAATCTGTCTGTTTGTGTTTTGTTTGTTTTTTTTTTTAACCTACAGAAAGAGGGCAGAAGTAGGCTGGCCTAAGACTACCTTTGGTGGGTAGGGCAGGCTTCATGACAGGTGACAGGTGTGCAGGGTTTAGAAGGAAGAACAGATCCAAATGGTGAAGGGATGAAAAGCTCTCTGGGCGGAGGGACTAGAACATGCAAAGTCTTGAAAATGTCTTGAAGGCCATAGCAGGGTTGGAAGATTAAGAGGCTGGAGAAGGTGGTGGCAGTCAGAAAGAAAAGACCCATGTTCACCTCACTAAAATGATAGGAATTGATCCTGGAGGCAAAAGGAAGACGAAGCTTGTTCCTGCAGTTGTTTGCTGTTTTTATTTAATTATTAATTTTTTTCACTCCAAGGAGTAACAGGATCTGATTTTGGTCAAGGCCATGTCTGCCATGGAGTCTGCTCTTCTCACGAAAGCATATCCTTCCACAGCATCCCTAGGCCCCATAACAGCCATTCTGTACAATCAGAAATTATTGCTCACAGCTTTTACAGGTAACTTCGTGTTTCCAATGACTAGAGAGTACCTGATGCAGGAGCTTTTGATGTTTTGTAACTTCTAGATCCCAATAGTGCTACAGAGCGCTGAGCAAGTATGTGCTCAATAAACTTCCAGGCCTAACTGATTCCATCTTTTCCACACACTAGGGATTAGGCACACTAGGTTTCAGAGATCAAAGTAGGCAAATCCCTGGACCCGAGTCACTAATGCTCTCACTGTTGCTATGAGTGACAGGATCCAGGAGCACAAAAGTTCATAAGCAACTAACCTTGACTCTATCCTTCATAAACATGGACTCCTCTCCCTTTCTTCCCAGTTCTGCTCTACCACCCAAGCTGAGAGTCACTCCTGCTCCCCTTGGGAATAGTGAGCCATAAAGGACAGGCATGAGCACATCTCCCCCATTGAGAACACATCGCTGACAAGGCAAGCAGGGGGACAAACAATGCATTTTAAAAGTGCATCTGGCCCTGAAGTGAGAGTGTATCTGTGCCTGTGTGTAAATGCCAATTTGCAGGAAGTTACCATAGCAACATCAACAGGGTGCTGCAGTGGGCAGCTTTGCAAGAAGTGCAGAAAACCCATTTTTTAACATCTGGGCTTTTGGAGTCTAGAAGGCCCATCATAGAATCAGGCCCTAGCTTTGGAATTCTGTGAAAAAGGAAGTGGAATTCTGAACACCTGCTAGCCCCATCTTTCTTTTTTCAGGCACCAAACACATATCCCTCTTCATGCACCATAAACACTGCATACAGAGCCTCAAACAACCTCTTTAGAAACACATAATGTCCTACACCCATTCTTCTGTACTGTGATGAGCAGATTGTACTTGCACATCAGCATGACTTCCACACAAAAATTTCATCCACTGAAGAACACATCGACTGTACATTTTGATGAGCAGCATATTCGGTGTCCCATTCCTAGTGAGCCCCCAGTTTTTTTATTATGCTTTAGGTATTTTTTTAGTGCAAAAATAAATAATCCTATTAAGAATATAGGTCAAGTTGAATGGGTTCAACAGAGTTGCTCTCCAGGAACTGGAAACCAACTTTTCCAAGGACCAGGCAATTTTTGAAATTGTGTTTCCACAAGGGTTGAGGAGTGGGAGTTTACTCACCCACTTCCTGATGTTTTCATTGTTAAGATAACTTGTGAAGAAACAGCAAGAGGGAGATGGTAGAATTCCACATATGTCTCTAATCTACATATGGCCATCAGGAAGCCATGTTCCTGCAAAGTGAACTCCAGTTGGCAGGGCATAAAGTAGATGCAACAGCCTCCTGAACATGTTCTTTTATTGTTTGTTTGTTTGTTTGTTTGATTGTCTCTTGGATCTAGAGACTGACTTGTGGTTACCTTTGAATTTTCTCTTGGGCAAAGTAAGAATAATGTACAACATCACTAAAGAAGTGGATTGCACAGTAGGCATGCACAGAATGAGAGACACATTTGCACACAGAGGAGGGCAATTTGGTTAACTAAGTCACAAGACCCCATGGTGCTTTGCAAAAGCTGGAGCAGGACCACAATATCATGTATCTCAGTAGTGAAAAAGAATGGTACATTTGAAGTAAAGTAGGGGTTCCAGTACCTGAAGGAGTTTTGTAGCCTAAGAAAATTACAATGGAAGACCAAAGAGAGAGATATGAACAAAATTAAAAAAAAAAAAATGGAAAGAAGAGACTGTTGTCCAGAAAGGTCATTTTGTGTGCAGAAATGCCTAGGCCTATGCAAGGTGGTTTTGGGAACAAAGAAGAGATCAATAGCAACAAATTCAAATTGGGTGATTTCTTTATCCCCGCAACTGTGAGGTGACATGGAGATGAGATGTGGATGTAGCTGAATGAGGGAGTTGTTACATCTAAGCATGGAGGTAGGTCTTCCCAGGAACGCCAGGGGCATAAGAAACTTGAGCGTTTGGAGGGGAAGGTGTCAGGAACCTGGTGGCAGCCAAAAGGCTCTCCAGGAATGAAGACGAGAGACTCAGCCAGGAATGAAGACTAGAGACTGGCCAGCACGTGCCTGGAGAGGTGATAACAGGACATTTGTTTCTAAAGCTCCCAGCAAGTTGGGGGGGGGGGGGTCCAGGGGTGTGAAGCGAGGAGCTGAGCATGTGGCCAGGGAGTGGTGAGAAGGGCGTCTGGGAGTTGAGCCGGCAGCAGCAGCGAAGAAGTGCTGTGTGGAGGTGTGCCTGAACGCAACCTGGGACGTCAAGGCTGGGAGAGGTTTCAAAGAGCCTTGTGCAACCTGTTCCTTTGGGGCAGGGCAGCGGAAGGGAAGCTTGAGCATCCAGGTCGGATCTGGGGAGCAGCCAGGTGCACCGAGGCGCTGGCCTGCGAGTGGGTGTGGAGCACGGTCCGGGAGTGGGGCGGATCCAAGGAGGCAGGTGTGGGGGAGGGGAGGTCGTCGGCGAGTGGGTGTGTTGAGCCAGCCGGGGTGGGGGTGGGGGCGCCGGTCCAGCGCCTCCGGCTGCCCGGACCTCCCCCGGGACTCACCCAGCACGAAGTAGGGCAGCTCGGTGTTCTCCAGGTCGTCCACCACGACCATTTCTCCGGGGAAGTCGTTGCGCACCGAGAAGAGGAGCTTGGGCTCGGAGGCCGAGGGACTGTGCATGATGCTCAGGTCGTTCTCGCGCAGGAAGGGCAGCGCCGACACCGTGATGCTTTTGAGCTTGCACTCCAGCTCCTTGGACGGATCCACGTCGCCGGCGGCCGTGGCCAGCACCGCCGCCGGCCCCCAGCAGCAGGCGAGCAGGGCGCAGAGCCGGGCTAAAGCCATCTTGAGCCCCGGCCGCCTTCCTCTCCGAGCGGCAACGGTGGGGGAGGCAGAGCGGGGAGGGAGCGAGCGAGCGAGCGAGGGCGGGAGGCGGGGGAGGCTGGGGAGGGGATGGAGAGCAGGAGCGCCCGGGGCACCCGCGAGAGATGCCGCCTGCGGAGAGCTGGGTGTAAGCTCCGAGGTCTGGAGAGCCCGGATTCTTTGTTTCCCGGAGCTGCTTATCTGGGGTGGGGAGAAGGGGAGGAGGGAGAGGAGAAACAGGGAAGGAAGGACGTCGAGAGGAAAGAGGAAGGGAACTGAGGATTCTAGGGAATCAGGTCAGCCCCCAGCTGGCTGCCCGAGCTCCTGCCTCTCTCCTCCTTTGCAATCCCCTGCAGGAGCGACGCTTTTGGCTATGAGCTACCTGCACTGCATTTTAAAAATGTTGGCCTTTGCAATGTAAAATGTCTCTCATCACCACCATTCAGAAGGTTTGGGAAAGGAGCACACACGCACACCTTAAAGGGAACTTCTTCAAAGCAGGGTCCTGGGGAGTCTTTCTAGATCCACGTTTCCCCAATGATTTACTCCATTGTAGCTTGCCCCATTCTTGTCTTTTCCTATCCCCTAGCTGGATTCGTATAGTGGAGAAGCGAGGGCTGGGGTAAGTGCACACGTCTGTGTTTTCATTTAGCACTAACTTTGCAAAATATTTAAATATTTGGTATTTTCACATAGATGGATGCATGGATGTCCCCAAGGAAAAACAAAGCCAATGTACTGCGTTCAGTTAAGCAGATCTTAACTTTACTTGCAACTTCTCTCTGCTTCTTCTTTTCATGTCTATTGCAAACGTTATCTACAGTAACCAATAAAAAAATGATTTAAAGAATGATATACTTGATAGAAAAAGGCAGAATTGGTTCAAAGAAATGTTGAGCCTTTAGAGAATCTAGTAGATAGAACAAAGCTAGGAAAAAAATGTGAGAAGAACTGAAGTTTCTAAGCATCTTTAACAAATGGAAAAGTAAAAAAAAAAAAAAGAATATACTGGGGTTTGAGCCAAGTTAATCCCAGTCCAGTTCAAGAAGTAGGGTAGATACTCAATACCACGCTTAAGTATTCTAAGGAATATACACCACCACCACCACACATAAATCTGTTCCCAGTGGTAAGGGGCAGGGTTGCCTTTAAAAAAATATGACAATATGTAAAACACAGTGATATAAAAGGGACATTTGTGTGTGCTGAAATCTGACGTTTAAGTGAACTTTCTCCTATGTGATAACCAATAATTTATTTCAAAAAATGTCCTCCTCCAATATCATCTTTTCAAAGGCCATTTAAATACTAGGAGCTTTAAAGACTATGTTATAGGTAGTTTCCACTCTCTGGAAATTTAAGGCATCACCCTTGCCAAAGAGGACCTCTATTTTAAAAACAATTGCATTCTCTTTATTGGTATATATGAATATATGTCCTTCAAAAGACAAAAAAAAATCTTGTTATATATTTTACAAGGGGGGCATGCGTATGTAGTTGAAGAGAGAAAATAAGCCATGTTTAAGGGTATGCCTAAGGAGGGAAAGATTTGTTTACCCAGCCATACACACACAAAGAAGAACCAAAAACTTTATTGAAAACTGAGTTTTTAATCCTGACATATGAGGGAATTAGCCTAGAGGTATATTACTATGTAGCATTGCAAACTAGTACAAAAAAAAGATATATCAGTTAATGACCTTTGAAAACTCATCTTCTTCTTCATTGCTCTCCTAGGAGGTACTAGGGAAGAGAAAGAGCCCATAATACCTTTTTTCCTACTCTTCCTAGCACATAAAAAACAGTTTTAAACTTAGTTAGGGAAGGTTATTTGCCATTGAATAGCTAAAGTAGATACCAGGACAACACACTTAGTCTTAGAATATAAGAAATGGTGTGAAACTACCAGATCAACTTTTAGTCTAATCTCTCATTTAATAGATGAGAAAATTGAGGCCAGTGAAATAGCCAAGTGTTTTATGAGCTCAATCTGCTACAACTGTATGGATCTAAGACCACAAACAAGATTTCTCTCCCCTGTGCTCTTTCCACTACTCGGTTACGGTACACTGGGGTGTACCCGGGTGTAATCATTGGAATTATATAATTAATTAATTACAGTAATTAATTCAGCAGGCATTTGTGTATCTATCATATCCTGGGCATTAGACTACTCATGGACAGAAAAATATTCCTGATTTTAAGTAGCATGTAATGTACCATCATTTTGAAATCTTTCTAATTTTCTGAAGAGTCTTGAGTCACGTTAGAAAACCCAAGTGAATCACTTAGGGTTGATTTCATTGTAAGTCAATACCTAGTCTTCTTAAAATGTATATTGAGTTGGAAATAGTTTGTAATTGGTATCTTAAGACTTCATAAACCTGTGTCTCTAAAGAATGGTCAAGCATGAGAAGCTATAGAAATAAAAATAGAGCATACTTTGCCAGAACACTTGATTTCTGCAAACATGAATACACAATGTCACATGGTCTTCTCTTATGCAATTAAATGCCCAGAGCTGGGGGTACAGTTTGAAGTTCACAGAAATAAGACCATCTCTATTGTATGATATTTTACATTTAGAGAAACATTTCAATTATCACCTTGTAAAGAGGCAAAATGATGTAATGCAACAACAGATTTGTATTCAAGTTTCAACACGATAATTTTTTTTTTATTTGAAGGTGAGCTTGGACTAATCTTATCTTTAGTTTCCCCATCAATACAATGGGACTGATTATCTCTTACCACATCACAGTTCACAGATAATATATGTAAAAATAATTCTTTTCTTCAAAATGCTATAAAATAGGAAGTTTTGTTATCTCCAATCCTGGCTTCTCTCTTGAGGTCCACCTTCTTATATTTAAGCACCAATAGCCTCTTTTCTTAACTCTTAAAATAGCTCTTGTTAGCTTTTCCCTGCTATCAACCTATTCTGTACTCAGCCACAGGTTGAACTTCATGAAATCTTACTTTCATCATGCCTTGCTAGTTTTCCTTTTTCTACAGGATTACATTCAATGAACACCATGGTCTGGAAATTTAAAGACTCTTCTGCACCTTTTGCTATTTATTTGTTGAGATATATTGCTCAATGAATTACATCTCTACCCTCAAAACATACACACACACACACACACCAATCATATTGAATCCCATTTCCTATTTTGACTCATTTCATGCTATCCTTTCCACCCAAAATGCAGCATTCCTCATTCTCCAAAGTGTGCTATCTCTCCAGGCCAGTCTCTAGCCTCTCTTATACAGTGAGGACTTCCATCACTTCCTTTCCTCATTAGTGCTACTCACTGAGTACGTATTAATACACACACACACACACACACACACACACAAGCAAACACCCTCAGGAGGGCAAGAGTCATTTTCTTTTCTTTTTTTAAATTTTATTTTATTTATTTATTTATTTATTTTGCAGTTTTGGCCGGGGTCAGGCTTGAACCTACCACCCCCGGTATATGGGGTCGGTGCCCTACTCCTTGAGCCACAGGAGCTGCCCCCGAGTCATTTTCTAATATGGTGTTTTGCATTCAATATTCTCATCTTCACAATAGAAATAATAATACAAGATTCTGAGAGTGGTCATAAGGACGACATGAGATCATATATGGAAAGGATCTTATTTTGGGCATTTAGCTTATGCTCAATAATGATAGCCTTTGCCATTATCACCTTATTTAATTATCCTGGAGAGAAAGTAACCTTCAGAATTATCTTCACAATATTTTCTCCAGTGTAGTAGCCAAAAGCAAATTATTTACACACCATGGTATTTTCCAAGAGAAATGACCAGTACAGCCACTAAAAGACAACAAGAAGAACATTTGTAACAGGTTTACATCATAGTAAACCAAAAATGGAAATATTCATCTAAAGAAGAATGAATAAATGTTGTATAGTCATGTAGTGAAATAGTGCACAGCAATAAAAAAATGCAACCACATGGATGAATCTTGCAGACATAACAATAAGTGAAAGAACTGAGACCTAAAAGAGTGTATACTCAAAGATTCTATATTTATGAAATTCAAGAGCAAATAACATGAATCTTTGGCAATAGAAGTCAGGATAGTAGCTACTTTGGGGGGTTGAAGGGTCCCTACCAACAAGGTCAGGACAATGCTTTCTGGGTGCTGGCAATGATGTGAGTAGTGGTTATAGAGATTCATACATAGGCAATAATCCATCAAACTATACACCTGTGAAATTTCTTAATGTATATTTTACCTCATTAAAATTTTTGCACATGGCTTAGGATTTCAGAGGGAAAGAAAGCATAAGTAAGTTTTTCTTTTTTCAAGCTGTTTTCTTGCTTGCCAACTTCACCTCCTTCCTATCTCCTGGAGAGATCTTGGGAAAGTTTATCTTTCCTTTCATTGAAATTAAAAAATCATGTGTTCAACCATGTTTTCCTATTATTTACTCCCTTATACTGCCTCCTGAACTTCAACTTCTAGTGTCTTACCACTTGGGACAGGTTCTGTGCACCTGGCCCCAATAATCACAGAAGTAAATAACTCAGCAGTTGGCCAGTGATAGATTTAAGTTTTCACTGGTTCACTTGGTTATTTTCTTCTTCTACACAAAGAGCTGGAGACCCTGTGGGACTACCATTCTCTGACATATTTTATAGGTTAGGCCAACAAGGAAGGTCATACTTGTATAAGATATAATGGAAGGAATATAGGTAAAAGTGATGAATGTATGGGGCTGAGGGTATGCACATGAGGTACTATTTCTAATTTTTCCTCATTCATTCATTCATTCAAAATTATGGCTTCCTGATGCTATTGAATTAATACCAATGTTTACGGCTTTGGAATTCATTATATCTCTACATTTTTTAGTTTTTTTCTAGTTCTTTACAAGATAACCTCTGATGCTGTTCTCCATTCAAGGGAACTGAACTAAGACACTTTTCTGACTGTATGGAATTTTCTCTTTACTGTCCACACTACACGACTTAGTGTGAACCCTCCAAGTTCCTTCACCAGCTCCAACCCCCAGCTCTTCCACTGAATTGGATTTTTCTTCAACTGTTACTTTCCCTTGCTCTTGCCAAAATTTAGTGTATTGTGCCAGTTAGCAAGATATAGTTCAGTTTTGCACCCTCATTAGAACATCAAAAATATATAATTCACATCCTTCAATTCAAAGTGAATATTTTCCTCACTCTTTCCTCCTTCCTCTCTCTCCCTTCCCCTCCTCCCCTCTCCCTTTTGCCCCCTCCGTCCGCCTCCCCAGCAACAGCACCTGCTTCACAGAAACAAGGCTGGTCCTGTTCTGATTTCTTTACTCTTGTTTTAAAAACCAAACGGAGATGCACAGACCCTCTTCCTGACACACACTGAAGTGAAAAGAGACACACAGAAGGAAAACACCATAGGCAAAACAATTCCCTTTTTGGGAAGCAGGACTTCTTTTTTTTTTTAACTTAATCTGTCCTTAGAAACCTGAAGTTCTTTCTGCCTTCCTCTTCACAGTCCTGTTATGAATGTTTCTTGATTTAACTTTCCAGCAACTCTCTGTCTGTTTCTCTCTAGCGGTCTTTTTTGGTTCCTGCTATCTTTTGCCGCTCTCTTTTCCTGGTATGTGAGGAGTGTGTGTGTGTGTGTGTGTGTGTGTGTACTTCTCACTTGGGAGCTTATTTCTAATTAAGTAATTCAAGAGGGTAAAACGCACAAAACAACCGAAGGAAACCTCAAATTAGAAAGAAAATGGCTCAAATAGGTCCCTGTCTCTGGGCGTTCTAGTTAAGCAAGCAAACAAAATGGGCTGGGACAAATGATTATGCTAACTCGGGAAGATTAGAAAAGAATATAATTAGCTCCCCAGTTACTTCTTGTTCCTCAGCCTTCTAAGACTCTCCAACGCCTCAGCCATGAATTTATCCAAAGCTTCCTTCTCCACACCAAAAAGTCTCTGCTGCAAAGCTGGGAGGGTTTACAGAGCTGGTACCCCAGCCTGCCAGCTAACCAAATGAGAGAGCGGGGAGGCGCAGAGCCCGCCCCCTGCCAGGCCGCACAGCCAATGGGCGCCTAGGGGGAGTGTGGCGCTGCGTCCCATTGGCCGCCAGCCTACGTGCATAAGAAAGAAAGAGAGAGGCAGGCAGGGCAGCATTGTTATCTTAAGACACTCATCTGGTGTCTGAGTCTGCAGGTGACACTGCTTAGGTACCGAGCGCGGAGTCGGAGCGGGGACGCGCCGGGCTGCAGCTCTGGGATGCAATCTGCCTGCCTGGCAAGCTGCTCGCGGCTCCTCCGGCAGCGTCTCCACTGAGCCCCCAGGATCTCCTTAGGACTTGCCCAAGGATGTGCACCTGCCGTGCGCTCCGAGGGCAGGGGCAGGTCTATAGGCAGTCGAAGGAGCGGTGAAGCTTGAGGTACTTACTGTCTCTGCCCATGTGCAAGCCAGTGATTTCGGGGGAGAGAGAGGGCGAGTGAGTCTCTAGAGTTGGAAAGAAGGCAAGATCTTGGGTTTCTCCTCGGTGGAGGGACAGGGGACTCCCTCAGCCGGGCTTTGCACTTTCCTTATCTCCCCCACCCCGCGTGCGTCCCGGCCCAGCGCCGAAGCCCCACTCCAAAGATGCTCTGGGTGACCGGGATCCTTGCTTCTCAGAGGGAAGGCAGCAGGCAAGTGGTCTAATGTTGGCGGCGGCGGCAGCAACAGCAAAGCTGGGAGCAGGAGAATTCGAAAGGAAGCATCCGCTCCCTCTCACACGCTGAGGGGGAGGCAATCGCGTTCCCCCAGATGAGAAAGAGTCACAAGAAAGCATGAAGTAAAAACTTTGGAAAGCTGCCACTGGAGATGTTGCCCAAAAACCTGGAATCCTTTAGGAGTCGCCTCCCAGTCGTTGAAGGTTTGGGGAGCAGCTGATACAGCAAGGAGGGCTCTTGCAAGGATTCAAGGTAACAGTGTAGGGGTTTGGGTGATTTTTCTCTATTTCCCACTCATTGTCTTTTTGGTGTGTCCGTTGGTAAAGGGATAATTTTTCCCTCGTACAACCCTGTTGCCCTGGTGCTTGGTAGTCGCAGGCAGAGGGAATGATTTCACCTCTCTTAGTCGCTGTCTTGTGGAGCTGAGCAGTGGACTTTGGGGTTTAGCTAGAGACCGTCCTGGTAATGCCTCCTGGTGTCGCATGGCTGTCACAGGGGTTGGGCACTCTGCCTGACCTATATTGCTTTTGCCTGGTTTAAGTCCTCAAAGTTAGTGCAACTCCCATTAGCATCAGAAAATTCAATCAGGCTGCATAATTGCAAAAGATGACAAGGACTTTTGCTTGCCCAGCCGTTGCTAGAGGATTCACTATGTTTAGGAGGGACCTCAAAGAGCCGAGGTCATGATGCATGATACATTTATATATTTGCATGTTCATAGAACCCTATGGATGTCTGTACAGGCAGACTTTCTCTCCTATGCATATGCAGCCAGGAAAAAAAAAATCCAAAGAGTGAGCCATGTAGGCTGCAAATAGTCTCCCCAGGGTGGTGGCAGAAGCCCCATTGATTGAGTTGAGGCTGGTAGAGTTCCAGAGACAGTAGAGGGGAACACTGATGTGCCAAAAGGAGGGGTGCGCTGGTATCATCTAGCAGATCTCTCTCCCCGTTTGTGATCATCTGGATACAGAATTAAACACTGCCTGTGGTGTGTGTGTGTGTGTGTGTGTGTGTGTGTGTTCCTGCTCACAGCTGTATGCAGGAAGCAGGCTGCCTAGAGAAAGACCAGGCATGTGCTGCACCCTGCCCAGGCCATAGATCTTGGAGTGTTCCTTCCTAGTAGGAGCATGAACTTGTGAGCTGCTGTTGTAGCCCAGAGGAGTTTTCTCCTCACTAAGCAGTCCCTCTGCAGGGTACATATTTATGCAGGGTATATAGACCTAAACCAAATGTTAACTAATATTCAAGCTAATGCACTGTAACGTGATTGAACAGTCCCGTCTCTTAAGAGCTGTATGTGTGTTTTTCCCAGCCCTGGGATCAGGGTGCCATGAGCAGAAAGAAATAAAAGGATAACAGTTATAAAAGGCCATGCTGCTAGCTGGGTAATCTAGGCCTTCTCCAGCAGGGACAGTGATATAGTGATATGTCAGCATAGAGACCAATCAGAAGGATAAAAGGTACATTATAAGTCAAGTATTTCTACCTCTGTCCTTCTCCAGACATGTTGAAATCTCTCTCTCTCTCTCTCTCTCTCTC
>CAUYON010033616.1:0-19322 GCA_963573935.1 Arctocebus calabarensis | reverse complement strand
CCCTCGGTAGAGTGCTGTGGCATCACAGCTCACAGCAACCTCCAATGCCTGGGCTTAGGCGATTGTCTTGCCTCAGCCTCCCGAGTAGCTGGGACTACAGGCATCTGCCTCTACACCCAGCTATTTTTTGTTGTAGTTTGGCTGGAGCCAGGTTTGAACCCACCACCCTCGGTATTTGGGGCCAGTACCCTACTCACTGAGCCACATGTGCCGCCCAATAGTTCTTATTTTACAACCTGAGCATAGTGTATTGAAGAGTGGCTTTTGAGAAAACCTAAAGCATTGGGAAGAATATTAGGCAGCATCATAGAAATCCATTTCTAATTCCTGTCAAAGATATTATGCATTTTCTTCAGATCTCCTACAGAGATACAGACACATCCCATGCTGCCCCTGTGATTGTGTGAGGGCAGCTTGATCTCCCTGACAAGCACATTCCTAGAACTGTTCATTCTACAACATACAAAAATGTTTTGTTAAAAGTTAACTCATTGGCTTGGCACCTGTGGCTCAACAGGCTAAGGCACCAGCCAAGCACACCTGAGCTGGCGGGTTCAAATCCAGCCCGGCCCGCCAAACAACAATGACGGCTGCAACCAAAAAATGGCCGGGCGTTGTGGCAGGCGCCTGTGGTCCCAGCTACTTGGTAGGCGGAGGCAGGAGACTCACTTGAGCCCAGAAATTGGAGGTTGCTGTGAACTGTGCTGCCACAGCATTCTATCCAGGGTGACAGCTTGAGGCTCTGTCTCAAAAAAAAAAAAAAAAAAAAGTTAACTCATTAAAACAAAATCAAGTACTGAATGGTTTAAAGGACAGTCCTTAAAACTAGGAGAAGTCTGACATCAGATCAGAGACCTAAGTCCCGTGCAGTGGCCCATGCCCATCACAGTGTGCGGTGTGGTGTCTAGTCATTCAGCACCCACAGAGGACAGAGATCCTCAGGGGAAATTTTCTGAGAAACTACCACAAACTTGTCCCTTCCCCCCTGTACATTGATGCCCATTGTATTTCTTTTTCTATAACCTGCTTCTTAGTTCTTGTCAGGCAAACGTTCCCTTCCTTCTCCGACCCACCAGGCCTTTCCTGTTGCCTTTCCCAGTTGGTGGAGCTGTCTTGCTTCTGGTTGGACACACAGCCCTTTCCTCTTATTTTCTTGTGCCTTCTGTTTTTCCTTCTTTTATGGGGTCTAAGCAGATGAAATAGAATTAGCAAATACAGTCCCAGGAAGAATCACCTATACTTCTGCTCAACTCAAATTGTACAAAGAAGAAATACGAGATAAAAAGGTTTATCCTGCCCTCAGTGCAAACTGGTGCCCTTTTCGTATCAAAATTTTAACAGGTAGAATAGGTGCATAAAGAAAAACATGGTTTTAATGTCAGCAGAACCGGTCTTAAATCCTGGCTCAACCATCCACGTGTGATCTTGGGCAAACTGTGTCTCTCTCTGAAGTTAATTTTTCAAATCTATAAAACAATGTATTTAACGCATAAAATAATGTTATTATAATTGAAATAATAGTATTCTATCTCACAGTGTGGCTACAAAGTTGATTATTTAAGTCTTATAAGAAATGGTAGTTCCAGGCCAGGCGAGGTGGCTCACACCTATAAACCCAGCACTTGGGAGGCTGAGGTGAGTGGACAGCCTGAGCTCACGGGTTCAAGATCAGCCTGACCAAAAGCAAGACCTTCTCTCTAAAAATAGCTGTTGTGACAAGAGCCTGTAATGCCAGCTATTTGGGAGGCTGACCCAAGAGGATCACTTGAGCCCAGGAGTTTGAGGTTGCTGTGAGTTACAATGCCATGGCATTCTACCAAGCGTGACAATGTCAGACTCTGTCTCAAAAGAAAAAAAAAAAAGAAGAAGAAAAGAAAAGAAATGGTAGTCCCTTCCCCTTTCTGCCTAATAAAGTCTGAGTGGGAGAAAATTTCCCACAGGTTCCCAATCTTTGTTACTACTCTGTTCCTCTCTAATCTGTTCAGCAGGAGGTATGTAATGCTAAAAGTGTTCATTTTGTGAATGAGAAAACTGATCTGTAAGGGTGTGGTGACTTGCCCAAGGTCAAGGCCTCGAAGCTTGACCTTGACAATTCTAGAAGCTTCCCAATTCACTCACGGAATATTTACGGCAGGTCTGCCATGTGCCACATGCCATGTTAAGCACTAGGAAGGTAAAACTGGAAAAGGTATAGAGTTCAGAATCTTCTAGAAGAGATAAATACACTCAATGAACCATAATATGATGTGATGTGTGCTAATATTCTTCCTGTTGAATAAATGTAAAAGCCCAGAGCTGTATCCCCACCAGAATACAAATGTGAAAATCAATTGATTCTGACTAAAGAGGCTACAAAATGCTTCAGGTTGAAACATAATGGAAGGGAAATGACTTATACAGAATTTTCCCTCCCCCTAAGGACTCGTTCAGTTGTACATTTACTCTTTCGGCCAACAGACATTTATAGAAGACCTACTATGTGCAAACACCATGATGGCACCAGGAATGTAAAAAGGAACATAGTAAGACAGCTGTCTCAAAACTCAGGAACCAGATGGGTGCTGTGGCTCACACCTGTAATCCTAGCACTCTGGGAGGCTGAGGTAGGGGAATAGGGCACTCCTGAGCTCAAGAGTTCGAGACCAGCCTGAGCAAGAGAGAGATCTCGTCTCTACTAAAAATAGAAAAACTAGCCAGGCATTGTGGTATGTGCCTGTCGTTCCAGCTACTGAGGAGGCTGAGGCAAGAGGATCACTTGAGCCAAGAGTTTGGGGTTGCTGTGAGCTATGATACCACAGCACTCTATCCAGGGTGACATAGTGACACTCTGTAACAAAAAAAAAAAAAAGCCAAAAAAAAAAAAAAAGGAATTGGAGAAATGTAAATGGACAACTTTCTCGGTCTTTAATATGTATCTATTTTAAAGAAGTCTTAGAAATATTCTAAACTTAAACTTACATTTGATTCCTTAAAGCAGGTACTTAAAGAAAGTATAGAAAGTATTATAGGGCGGCACCTGTGGCTCAGTGAGTAGGGCGCTGGCCCCATATACCAAGGGTGGTGGGTTCAAACCCGGCCCTGGCCAAATTGCAACAAAAAAATAGCCAGGTGTGGTGGCAGGTGCCTGTAGTCCCAGTCACTTGGGAGGCTGAGACAAGAGAATGACCTAAGCCCAGGAGCTGGAGGTTGTTGTGAGCCATGAAGCCATAGCACTCTACCAAGGGCGACAAAGTGAGACTCTGTCTCTAAATTTAAAAAAAAAAAGTATTATAATTAGAACCTTACCACTTCACATATATATCTTCATTATAGAAGAATCTTCCTTGAAACACATGATGATTTGAAAGGTGATTCTTATAACTTGGTCAAGATTCAGTTTTACTCTTTGGCTATCATGAATAAGCAGTCTGAATTGCCATGGTTAACTTGATTTCTAATGCATGTCAGCATTATTGCAGTTAATTTTCAAATCTCAAATCCTTCTCTGACCCTGAAATAGAATTGAGAAACTTTATTCATATGTTTATATAATTTTTTCACCAAATCACACTAACTCAACTAGTTCACCACTGTTGAAATACAATTACAAAATTATCAAATTAATGTCACAACAAAACATGTCTTAATGAGATTTTCTTAGTTTTTCCTTGCATCTTCTCAACTATTTTCTCTTACACATAAAATAAGGCAACCAATAAAATGAGGGGTGGTAGTGTCAGCATATAAAAGAACCAATGGGGCTCGGCGCCTGTGGCTCAAGCGGCTAAGGCACCAACCACATACACCTGAGCTGGCAGGTTCAAATCCAGCCCAGGCCCTGCCAAACAACAATGATGGCTGCAACCAAAAAATAGCTGGGCGTTGTGGCGGGTGCCTGTAGTCCCAGCTACTTGGGCAGCAGAGGCAGGAGAATTGCTTGAGCCCAGGAGTTGGAGGTTGCCGTGAGCTGTAATGCCATGGCACTCTACCCAAGGCAACAGCTTGAGGCTCTGTCTCAAAAAAAAAAATTAATAAATAAATAACAGAACCAATGGGCTTTGTGCCCCAAAGCCAAGTGAGCAGAGCGCCAGCCACATACATCGAAGCTGGCGAGTTTGAGCCTGGCAGAGGTCTACTAAACAACAATGACAACTGCAACCAAAATATAGCCAGGTATTGTAGCAGGCGCCTGTAGTCTCAGCTACTCAGGAGGCTGAAGATGACATAGCGAGACTCCATCTCAAAAAAAAAAAAAAACCAATGGACAAATCAATTTTTGCTTTTTAGTATTATCTGCAGGGCCCAGATAAACATTACTTATTCGTTTTTATTTGAAACCAGCTTCACGGAACTTTTCTAAAAGGATGTGAGATACTGTTTTATTTCTATAAATATCTTCTGGTAGTGGATATAGCATACACAAGAGAAGTGTTGCTTTCAAAGATTTATAGTGACCTCAATTACAATACTTTGAAGAAAGGAAGTGGAGAGAATAATAAATATTCTGTTGATGCCTTTCCTCCTTAGGACCTTTCTTACTCCAACTATCTCCAGTCTGTATTAAGTCAAAAAGAAGAAGGGCCTATGTTCTTTTACAAATTTCATTTTGCAGTATCAAGCGGTGTGTGATGGACAGCAGAACTGTCAAAGCAATTTGTGATAGGAAAAACTCCTTTCAGATCACAGTGGCGCTATACAGTGTTTGCACAGCCTAATCGGAAATTGTCCATTCAAGTCATGAAGACTCCTGTCCATAAGAAGTTATCACAGCACACCCTAAATATGCATTTTAAACTGCATAATTTTGGTATAAGAACTTCTGTTCGTTACAAATAATGTCTTTCCCAGTGACGCTTGATTACAGAAAAACCTATCCAAAGTAAAGGCTCCAGGGAATAGCAAAAATCAATTGCCCTGTAGAAAAGCTCTTTCCCTAAAGGTCAAACCCACTTTTAACTATAAAGGGAAGGCAGGGAGCTGTTTATAGGGAGAAGTTCAAAAGTAGTGAAGCATTTCATTGTTCTTTTTTGTGTCATTCCTTTAATTTATGAAGACAAAGTCATTTGTCTCTTCTTGAGGTTTGTATAGGAGTGCTAAATAATAAAACCACTTAGAGATCAAACTCTATCAGCTGTACCAGCATTATGGAAAGGGAAGCACCAGTTACTGCGGTCTCTTAACCCACTCTGTTCATCTCAATGCAGGACATACTCTCCATTGTTTAAAAAATGAGGTAACGTTATTCATATTATAAAATGCAACTTTTGATAGCTTGTCTCTCTTCTTGCATCTCTTATCTCTACCTTTCTATTATTGCAATTTTTGGTCCACCTACATCTGGTATAGATCCGAGACATCTCTGTAAAATATAGGAAAAGGAACTGTTTCGTTTCTGTGTAAGGAACTTTAAAGTACTCCACTAATCACAATTCATTCATTTGTACTGGAGTAACAGAATAAAAGTTAAAGTAGAATAAAGGTGGCATCCTTTTGTGACAGTTAACAGATTTGGGAAGGATTCACGCATCACCTGATGAGGCCTCCTACTCTAATCACTCATAGAACTTGATTTTGAAGAGAAACTGCTGCCACACATCCTATGGTCTTCACAGTTTTGACTTCTTTGGCTCCACAGCAAACAAGATTTTCCTTTCTCAAACTGAACTACCTCATGGCATACCATACAAGCCTGTGTGATACGCTTGCTACTATGCTCAAGAGTGGCCTCAAAGCCCTCCCACCTCTTAACCAATTAACAAAGAACAATTGGGTGTTGCTCTATTCAAGCGATTCACTTGTCTATTAGAATTTAAGTTGACTAATATGCTTGCTCTGTGCCAGGCATTCAGGGAGAGCCCTCTGAGCAGAGCACAAGATTCTTCCCACCCAGGCCTGGGCCTCCCATCCCCTTGGCAAGCTCCCTTGCTGCAGAGTTTCATACTGTCTCAGCCTTGGGTCCTAAACCTCTCCGCTGTCCCTTCATCTCACGGTTACATTTTCACTGAGTCCTTCCAGAGACACCAACATCTTCTCACCTACCAGAGACTTGAATTCTTTTGCCCGAGTAACCTGGCCAAGCTGTAACTGGGAGACTTGAGTGCTTCCAACCACCAGGAATGGCAGACATCAATTCATCTGGAAATTTGGGGGCCCTCTAACTTCCCCTTTCCATATATCCTTGTAATACTTGCTCACTACTCGGGTGTAATTCCTTCTGGTCTTCTTTCCCACTGGCTCTGGACTTCTCCCTTGCTTTCCTGCCTTTCTGCCTAGCCTTCTGCAAACCTCCTCCACAATTAACAAAATCCCCCATATCCTCAGCTGCTTCTCTAAAGACTCCATTCCTTGGCTCTGCCACCACCCTCTCTCTCAAGGAGGCTACAGCCCCTGCAGCCCATCCTCTGGGTGCCCAGAGTCTGGAAGAAGGGTGATTGGCTCACACGTCACCTCCACTCTGTGCGTCCTCTTTCCTCAAGGCAGATGAACTTACTGCGCCATTGACCCTCTTTACATCACTGTCTTGCCTCACCATCCTGTTTCTGCCAGCCACCTTATCTCCATCCCTCTCACTGAAGAATGTGGCACTGGACAGAGTTTTATTTCATTCAACCTGGGTGACCCCCCATCCGAATGTGTGGCTGTTAATGCTCTGATCTCTGTCACGAACTGATCACCAAACCTACTTCCTATTCCTCCTGGGCACTAATTATCAAGCCTCCCTGCAACATAGCCCTGGCCATTGGATTGATTTCCAGTCGGTTAGAATGTGAGCTTAGTTAGTGGGCCACAGAAAACTTTCATACATGATACCCAGGCCTTTTCCCTTCTGCTGACTAGTGTGAAGAACCTCCCCGGGGCCTGGACATCCACTTATCAAAGACACCTGAGATGGCAGGGGAAAGGGGTATGGGTTCATGAACCACTTGAGGAATATTCACATCAGCCTATTATGTAAGTGAAAAGTAATATCACTTTGCTAAGTCATGGAAATTTGGAGTTTATTTGTTATAGCAGCTAACCATTGCCTTAACAAGAAAGCCTCACCTCAAATGACCTTGATTCCACTTCAGCCATTCATCCCCTCAACCGCAAATCATGTGGAAAGAAGCATGTGAAATCACAATTTCAGTCATCTTCCTCTTTATCAAATGCTTCCCCTTCCAGTTCTTTCTTTGTAACCCCCCACCACATACACACACACACAAACACACACACACACGAGTTCTTTAACCTCATCCAGCCTCCAGCTCCCCTTTCTGTCTCTCCCTCTTTATCTCTCTAAAGAGGTGTCTTTACCTCTTTACACCAGCCATGCTCTTACCAAGATCTTCAGCTTCTTTGTACATGGTACACTAAATGCATCTGGAAAATACCCCCCGCCCCCGCCATGTCAGTCCAGTTACCCACCAGACCACGAGCTGGTCTGCTGAGGAGACCCATCCCCCCATGCCAAGTGAGTTGAAGGTAATAACCTGAGCAGGCCCAAGTCCCCAGACAACCCTGCTGGGTGTGTTAATCACTTCTTCTGTGCTGCTCCCCTCAAACTTCTGACTCTGTGCCCCCCCACCAGGGTGCCCTCAGCCTCCATGCACAGCATTTTCCTCCCACTTCCCTTTCCCACCCCACCCCAGCTCAAAGGAAAAGCATGCCTCCTCCCATCTACCCACCCTCCCCATGCACGCTTTCCTCTGTCACCATTTCCTCTGCAGCCCCTTCTGTGCCTGTCCAGAGTCCTTCTCTGCATGTTCCTCCCACCCCCCACCCATCTCACCATCTACTTTCAGTTTTCTCCTGCCTCCCCAGACAAGCTTCCTCCCTGCTGCCTCCCCTCCTCCTCCTACCACTGACACCTGCAAGGTCACAAGGACCTGCGTGTGAAGTCAATAGTCTGTTCCATCATATTTTGCCCCTCAGTGGAGTTCTACAGTGCTTCCCGCTTCCTGTCCTTGAAACAGTATTTTTCCTTGGTTTCAACAGCTTCTTCTGGTTTTTCTCCTACCTCTCTGGCTGTGCCATCTCCAGTTATGTCTTCATTTAGCATCTTCTTTTCGAAAATGTTCCCCAGAGTTCTTTTTGCCATAGACATTCTCATGCCTCTCTCTGTGCACACGCCCTGGGCCATCTTATCCATTGTCATATCTTCCATGGGTCTTTCATCTGATGTTCCCATGTGAAAAGGCCCATTCTACTGCATTCCTCTCGTGCATGAGGGATTCATATAAACAACTTTATATTGAACATCTCTCTCTCTTTTTTCTGAAATAGAGTCTCTCTATGTCACCCTGGGTAGAGTGCTATGGTGTCACAGCTCACAGCAACCTCCAACTCTTGGGCTTAAGTGATTCTCTTGCCTCAGCCTCTCAAGTAGCTGGGACTACAGGTGCCCACCACAAAATCCAACTACTTTTTGGTTGCAGTTGTCATTGTTGTTTAGCAGGCCCGGGCTGGGTTCAAACCCACCAGCCATGGTGCATGAGCTATGGGCGCTGAGCCTAATCTCACATTTTCTAAAGCTAACCTCATGATTTACCCTCTCCATGCTCCTAAAACCTTTCAGCTGCTGTTTCTACTCCAGCCAAAGGGCCACTCGAGTCACTCAGGGGCCTGAGACCAGAAGTTCAGGAGTCAGCCTTGACCCTCCTCTTTTCCTCCGCCCCACACATCAGTTCATCATATAGATTCTCCTCCTAAATGCCTCTCGGATCTACTCAACTCTTTCGAATTTCCCTTGCCACTATCCTAGCCCAGGCTACCGTTATTTCTCATCTCCAGTCCCCCAGCAGCTCCCTAACTGGTCTCAAGGCCCCTTCCTAATTCATTATTCACGTATAGAGAGTGATCTCTGTCTCAAATGTGACTGTGATTATCTCCCATTCCCACTTAAAGCAGCATACTCATTCTTAGACTCCAGCCCAGACTTAGAGAGGCAGAATCTACCAGGAAAGTTTGTAAATATTCTCATGATAGCCAGGCACAGTGGCTCATGCCTGTAATCCTAGCACTCTGGGAAGCCAGGGCAGTGGATTGCTTGAGCTCAGAAGCTCAAGACCAGCCTAAGCGCTACCAAGCCCCCTTCTTCACTAAAAATAGAACAACTAGTAGGACGTCATGGCAGGCACCTGAAGTCTCAGCTGCTTGAGAGGCTGAGGCAAGAGGATCACTTGAGCCCAGGAGTTTAAGGTTGCTGTGAGCTACGATGACACTGTAGCACTCAACCCTAGGGCTATAGAGGGAGACTCTGTCTTAAAAAAAAAAAAATTCTTGTGATAACCTTCACGTGGTCTTCTTACTAAATTTATCTGGACTCTTCTCTGAAGAATCTAGCTCAGTTTAAGGTGGAGTCTGGAAATACATGGCTTAACTAACCAGTTCCCGTGGACCACTGTTATTGTCAGGATTATTTGGAAGACACTCCTCTGGCCTACAAGCTCCGTGAAAGCTGCGATCTCATCCACCTTTTCCATTTTTGTACTCATTCCGTTTAGACCCCAGCACAGTGCTATGCACAGTACACAACGCTTGTATGTGTTGACAGAAAGAAGGGAGGAAGGAAGAGAGGGAACAACATGTGAAATGTTCATGATTCTTGGTGTGTAGAGAAGTTACTGGAGTTTATTATATAGTTTCCCGAGAGTTCAATCAGTAAAACCCAATACAAAATGTACAATTTAGCCATAAGTATAAGTAACCAAAATGGGTTGCTGGTGAAGATTTCATCAAAGAAAGCAATACCTACAATGCAATAGAAGTCAGCTATATCTAATGTTTCTCAAATTTTAGTAACCCCTTAAAAAAAATTAAAAACTTGCTGAGAGTTGATGGTTGCCCAGGGTTGATCTATATTGTTTTTATTATCGTAATTCTTCAATGTGTCTAAAACTATGTACAAATGCCTTATACCTACAGATTTTATATCATTGCAAACCAAAACAAACAAATGGAATACAAACAAAATTGCAATGCTGATAAAATTCAAGGTAACAACATTAATTCAATGTGATAGCTGAAACCAAATTGCTTCTTATCGCGTGACTGTCACACTGTTTGCCAATAGCAGCCTCAGTATTTGGCCTGACCTGCTATTTTGTATATGATTCAATTCTGCAACTCTCACTTACAAGGTGGCCATCCATATAAAACAGCATGTTTTGATATTTAATTTTTTTAGATTATTATTGAAATGAAAACATACATAGACGCTTTCATAGAGAAGTATCCCACCCCAGAGAATGTACCCATGGATTCTACTTTGAGAAACACCTCTGTCCCTAATGAATGGATTTGCCATCTTGCCCAAGGGTGAGTCCTTGCGCTTGAGTTCCCTTACTAAACAGGAAGCTGCATGATAACTTGGGTTAGCATTTCTTCCCAGAGCCTACTTATTATTTTAATCAGATGAGTTGATTCTAGAATAGAGGTTTCCATACTCAACATGTGATAATATTGGTGGGTGAGCAATCTCTGTTCAAGAGACTGGCCGTAGACCAGGTGGCTTCCCAGATTCCTGATCCTCTCCCAGAAAGAGCCTTTGCTGTGACTATGCCCCAAGCAGCCTTCAACAAATGCCTTGGCTTTTACCCATGTGTTTTGCTTCAGAAAGGTGAGGGTGACCTCTTGAGAGTTTAGTTCTTAGTCAAATTTACAAATTGGCATTCTGGTATGCATATGTGATTTCCTTGAGAACTCAGATAATGCAAATTCAACCCCAAAGGCCTCACCACCTCTGGAAGAAAATAACTATACTGACTGGGATTGCATTAAACAGTACAGTGTTTACAAGTGCCCTGGCTCTCTCCTAAGGTAATGTAGAGTCCTGTTTCTCAGTGGGTCGGGGACGGAGCAATCAGATCCTTAACGCTATCCTGGGATGTCTTTGATTGGTATGGGGGTAGGGCACAGGACTGAACTTTTATCAATGTGTTACATAAATTGTAAGTCATTTCTAATGCATTTTTAAAGCATTGGTTAAAAATAAAATGATAATCCAGATTTAGGTTTGGTTTGGGGGGATTTGTTGTTCTGGTTGTGTGTGTGTGAGTGTGTGTGCTGGACTATAGCAGCCCCTGATCCCGAGCGGGAAACTTCCATGGGTGTCACCCTAGTCTCCTCTGCATTGGCCCTGCAAGCAATCTGTAGAGTGGAAAATAATTTCCCAGAGGGTGTAGACCACAGTTAAGGATCCTGAGTAAAAATATTCAACCATCAATCTCACACTATTAACAGCAAAGCCATTTTCCATTATCTGTCTCTCAGGACTACTATAGAATATTTACAAAGGTGAGGATCAAAGAATTACACTTAGATAAATAAAAGCCTTTTTGCACTATTGATAACCATGTTTTCTTGAACATGACATTGTTGTAATAGTTATAGCACCCTAAAGTAACTGATGTTCTACGGATCACAGGACTGTTACCGCTTCAAACTACTGTTAATGGAATTTCCAAGGTATTTTTAGGGAACTCTTCAAAACAGATGCAAAGTCCATCTTTCACTGCATTTCCTTTGGACAGAGAAGCAGAAATCTGCTTAAAACATCACACACATGCTGGCCAAGCCATTCTGAGCCCTTGTCTTTGTTTTTCACAAAGCAAATAGAGTCAAAGAGCACTGGCTTCATTTTGTTAGGAGAGCTCTGAATCCATCCACAGCAGTTCCCACCCTGCTACTCTTGGCAAATTCTGTTTGTGAGATAAACTATCGATTCATTCTTACTTTTGTTATTTGACTGGCAGCCAATGCTCTGAACTCATATGACCTGAGAGCAAATGACAGAAGCACACAAACGATGAGGAAAATTCATCCCATTTCCCATGGGTTTAATGTGGTTGAATCCTCCAAAAGGTGTTCCCAGTCATAGGCAAGCACCATATTTTAAGCTGCACCTGGTTTAGAGAAAGAGGAGAGCTGCTGGGAGATTGTAGCTACCAATGATAGCCAAGATGTGTGGACTCAGTCAAAGACCACCTTTGCAGGCAGCTCACAAATGAACCTGACCTCATATCGTATTCTATATGTGGAAGTTGAATGGAAACAACAAATGATGAAGAATGCACCAACACGAACAGTTCTGCAGGTGGGAAGCCAGAATTTGATCCCTCCCACAGACCCACATCTTATTTGATCTCACTGACCTAGGGAACCACATGTGGTCATAGGAAACAGATATGTGGTCAAATAATTAAGACATAACATAACACAAAAGACTCCAGGAAAAGTGAGTATGGGGAAGAGAGTAGACAGATAAGAGTGTGGTTTGAGGCTCAGTGCCTGTGGCTCAACGGGCTAAGGCACCAGCCACGTACACCTGAGCTGGCGGGTTCGAATCCAGCCCGGGCCCACCAAACAACAATGACAGCTGCAACCAAAAAATGGCCAGGGTTGTGACAGGTGCCTGTGGTCCCAGCTACTTGGGAGGCGGAGGCAGGAGAATCGCTCGAGCCCAGGAGTTGGAGGTTGCTGTGAGCTGTGAAGTCACAGCTCTCTATCCAGGATGACAGCTTAAAGCTCTGTCTCAAAAAAAAAAAAAAGAGAGAGTGGTTTGAGAAGAGAGATGGGAAGGAGCACATGATGAGCACCCAACTAACATTTGTTCCATGAAATGTATGTTACATATGGAGACGTTTTAGCTGGGCTTCACAGGGATGAATAGGAGTTGGCTGGGCAGAGAGAAAGGGAAAGAAAACAAAGGGGAATAAATTATTCAAGAAAAAGCCACCTAGGCTCTGCGCCAGTAGCACAGTATTTGCGGTGGCAGCCACATACACCAAGGGTGGCGGGTTCAAACCCAGCCCAGGCCAGCTAAACAACAATGACAACTGCAACAAAAAAAGAGCTGGATGTGTGGCGGGCACCTGTAGTCCCAGGTACTAGAGAGGCTGAGGCAAGAGAATTGCTGGAGCCCAAGAGTTTGAGGTTGATGTGAGCTATGACACCACAGCACTCTACTGAGGGCGACACAGTGAGATTCTGTCTCAAAAAAAGCAAAAACAAAAAATGCCATCTAAATATAAAAGCTCACACAATTCCAAGAAATATTATAGACAGTATCAAATCATAGAGGTAGAAGCAGCTCAGATATTACCTAGTCCAACTCTGTGATATTACATGAGGACAGAAGAGGAAGCGATTGTTCATATTTTGAGAATCAGGAATTCTGAATCTTATTCTAAAAATTGAAAAATAAAAGGAAAGAACCAAGCGTTTATCCTGTTTTTACCATATAAATCATACCTCAGGCATTGCTATCAACACCTGCAATGTCTGGACCTGGCTTATCTCCTGATCTGCACAAAGTATAAAGAAAAAATCAGGCCCGACGCCTGTGGTTCAAGCGGCTAAGGCGCCAGCCACATACACCTGAGCTGGCGGGTTCAAACCCAGCCTGGGCCCGCCAAACAACAATGACGGCTGCAACCAAAAAATAGCCAGGCATTGTGGTGGGCGCCTGTAGTCCCAGCTACTTGGGAGGTGGAGGCAGGAGACTTGCTTGAACCCCGGAGTTAGAGGTTGTTGTGAGCTGTGATGCCACTGCACTCTATCCAGGGTGACAGCTTGAGGCTCTGTCTCAAAAAAAGAAAAAGAAAAAATCAGGGCAATTTGACTCTGATGCTAATATTGAAGATTATTAGATTTTTGGAGTGACCCCGTTATTTGGTAATGTTTACCAAAAATGATTCTCATTTTTTAGAGATCCATACTAAGATATTTAAAGATGAAGGATATGGTCTCCTGTACTTGCTTTGAATAATCCAGTGTGGGGCAAGAAGGGGAAATTTGAATAAATCAGGATTGGTCATGAGTTGGTAACTACTGAATCTGAGTACACAGTTTATTCTCTACTTTTATGCATCTTTAAAATTTTACATTATAATACGTTAAACAAATAAAAGGTTTGCCTGAAACTTAGAACTGGAGTCTCATTCATATTCCCAAGAGCTTTTGCCAACATTACTGTTTATAATTCAGGTAGTTAAATTTTCAGCATTTTTATCTGTTTAAAGGACAATGATGAGGTCAAGTGCAGTGGCTAAAGCCTATAATCCCAGCACTTTGGGAGGCCAAAGTGGGAGGACTACTTGAGGCCAGGAGTTTGAGGTTAGCGAGGACACCACCCCAAAACCCCTGTCTCTACAAAAAGTTTTAAAAATTAGCTGGATGTGGTGGTGTATGCCTATCATCCTAGTTAATTGGGAGGCTGAGGCAGGAGAATCACTTGAGCGCAGGAGTGTGCGACTGCCGTGAGCTATACGTGCACTAGCACCTAAGCCTGGGTGGCAAGAGAAAGATCTTGTCCCCCTCTCCCCAAACAGGAAAATGATGAAATAACAACTGGCACTGATAATGAGAACTTACGTTAGCATGCTTCTTAGCACACTGTGCATATTAATTCATTTCATCTTCATAACTGTATGTAGTTTATTATGATCCCCATATTGCAGGTGAGAAAAATGAGAGACAAATAATTTACCCAAGGTCTAGTGAACATCTGGTTTCAGAGATACACACTTAACTAATAAACAGTGTGCTTCCCAGTGATATGTACATGTGTGTGCAGAAAAAAAATCTATTGGCTTTAGTTACATGTTGTATCTCTTATCAACTGCCACATAATAAACCATCCCCAAGTTCAGCAGCTTAAAACAACATCTATTATTTCTCACAGTTCTGTAGATTGTCTGAGCATTTCTTTTTTTTTTTGAGACAGAGCCTCAAGCTGACACCTGGGTAGAGTGCTGTGGCATCACAGCTCACAGCAACCTCCAACTCGTGGGCTCAAGCGAGTCTCTTGCCTCCACCTCCTAAGTAGCTGGGACTGCAGGCAACCACCACAAGGCCCAGCCATTTTTTGGTTGCAGCCATCATTGTTTGGCGGGCCCGGGCTGAATTCGAACCCACCAGCTCAGGTGTACGTTGCTGGTGCCTTAGCTCGTTGAGCCACAGGCGCCGAGCCTATCTGGGCATTTCTATCTTTGTCTGGGCTATTCATGAGGCTGCATTCAGCTAGAAGTTCAGCTGGAATGGCTGGTTTTTCTCTCCATGGGAGGGATCTGGGGGACGGATGAAAGGAGAAGCCCTGTGGGCTGGATTTTGTGCCGTTTAATTATTAATTTTTAACTTACCACACTTCATATGCAAATTGATGAAAAAGATCATTATGTCTAAAAAGTTTGTAATACGAGCATACACCTGTAACCCCTCCCTGCCTCCAAGCTCTCTATTTTTACTGTTCCCCAGTTTTTTGGTTGCTGTTGTCTGTTTTTTTGAGACAGAGTCTCTCTCAGTTGCCCAGGCTAAAGTGCTGTGGCATCAGCCTAGCTCGCAGCAACCTCAAACTCTTGGGTTCAAACTCCTGTCTCAGCCTCCTGAGTAGCTGGGACTACAGGCACCCACCACAACGCCCAGCAAGTTTTTCTATTTTTGGTGGAGGTGGGGTCTCACTCTGACTCAGGCTGGTTGTAAGCTCCTGAGTTTGAGGGATCCTCCCTCCTCGGCCTCCCAGAGTGCTGGGATTACAGGCGTGAGCCACCCCCACCCCCAGCCTGTTCCTCCATTTTCAACATGTTCCTTCCATTTTCTCTTGCCTTCCCCGCACCCCGGTAACCTAATTATAATGCCACTTGATTGAAGCCACATGCAGTGTTTTATTTGTATTGCTCGCTCTTGAGCCGAATAGCATACTGAGATTGCACTTCTTTTCTTTTACTGTTTTTTTCCTGAAGTTAAAACATTATCTCACTTTTAAATGACTTCAGTTTTTAAAAAATAGTTTCTACACATGATAGTCACTCTATAGCACTGTCTTTTACACCGTCAAACCTGTGAGAAAATCTATCATTTCCCGTCCCCTCTTTTGTTCTGCCCGGGTTTTGGGGTTGAGGTTTTTTGTTTCTCTCTCTCTCTCTCTTTAGAGTCTCACTCTATCGCCCTCTGTAGGGTGCTGTGGCGTCACAGCTCACAGTAACCTTCAACTCCTGGGCTTAGGCGATTCTCTTGCCTCAGCCTCCCAAGTAGCTAGAACTATAAGTGCCTGCCACAAAGCATGGCTATTTTTTTGTTGCTATTGTCATTGTTGTTCAGCTGGCCTGGGCTGGGTTCGAACCCACCAGCCTTGGTGCATGTGGCTGGTGCCATAACCACTGTGCTATGGGAGCCCAGCTAATATTCATTATTTCTTTTGTGTTTTCTTCTGCTCCCTGAATTGTCTCTATTGCCTCTAGGTGTGTGTGTGTGTGCGTGTGTGTGTGTGTGTGAGTGTGTGTGAATAAGATTTGTATGTTTTGGCCTTTACCTTTTCAAATATCTGGTGACTTTCAACTCTTTATTTACATTAAAGCATGAAGCAGTAGAAAGCTGATTACAGCCCCTTTGTGCATGAGTGAGGCTTAACCACTGGTGGGCTTTCTAGAGATGAGTGAAGACATGAGCTGGGCAAGGAGGTGGAGAAAAGGGACCTCTCATACGTTGTTGGTGAGAACTAGGATAGTGGCTATGGAGAATAGGATGGAGGTTCCTCAAAAAGCTACAAATAAACTTTATCCCATGGTGAGTCTGAAAAAAAGAAAAACTACAAATAGAACTGCCACGTGATCCAGCAATCATACTACTGGGTATTTATCTAAAGGAAAGGAAATCAGTATATGAAAGAGGTGTCTGCCCCCCGTGTTTATTACTGTGGTTACTATGATAGCCAAGATATGGAATCAACCTAATAACCTAATTCCAAGATATAGAATCCAACAAAAGATGAATGGATAAAGAAAATGTGGTGTATACAGGGGATGACAAAAACTATATACACATTTTAAGAAAGGAAAAACTGTATTAAAATTACAATACTGGGGCGGCACCTGTGGCTCAGTGAGTGGGGTGCTTGCCCCATATACCGAGGGTGGCAGGTTCGAAACTGACCCCGGCCAAATTGCAACCAAAAAATAGCCAGGCATTGTGGCAGGTGCCTGTAGTCCCAGCTACTCGGGAGGCTGAGGCAAGAGAATCACACAAGCCCAGGAGTTGGAGTTTGCTGTGAGCTGTGTGATGCCACAGCACTCTACCAAGGATGACAAAGTGAGGCTCTGTCTCTTAAGCAAAAAAACAAAACAAAACAAATCACAATACTCAATAAATACTGATAACAGTTATTATCTTGTATATTGTGTCCTATATCTCTTGTAATTGCAGAAGTCAACCATGACTTGAGTACTACAAACATTATCAGCATATATTGAGTATTACAATTTTAATGCAATTTTTCCTTTCCTAAAATGTGCATATATTTTTGCACCCTCTAGCATACTATTCAGCCATAAAAAGGAATGAAATCCTGTCCCTGTGACAACATAGGTGAAACTGGAGGACATTCTGATAAGTGAAATAAGCCAGAAACAGGAAGTTACACACCAAATGTTCTCACTCCCACGTAGAAACTAAAAAAAATGTTGATCGATGAACGTAAAAGTAGAACAGAGGTACTAGAGGCTGGGGAGTGTAGGAGGATGGAGGGATAGGGAGAGAGTTGTTGAAGGATACAAAATTACAGGTAGACAGGAGGAATAAGCTCTAGTGTTCTGTACCACTGGAGGCCGACTATAGTTAAAAAATAATCTATCGTTTCAGGGGCTGCGCATGGTGGCTGACGCCTATAATCCTAGCACTCTGGGAGGCCGAGGCAGGTGGGTCGCTTAAGTTCAGGAGTTCCAGACCAGCCTGAGCAAGAGCAAGACCAATCGCTACTAAAATTAGAAAAACTAGCCTGGTGTGGTGGTGCATAACTGTAGTCTTAGCTACTCAGGAGACTGAGGCAAGAGGTTTGCATGAGTCTAGGAGTTTGAGCTGCTGTGAGCTATGATGATGCCACAGCACTCTGTCTCAAAAATATATATATACATGTATATATACATATACATATGAAAAAATATATATCTATATATACATATATGTCTATATATAGTTTCAAATAGGTAGAAGGAGGATATTGAATGTTCCTAACACAAAGAAATGATAAATGTTTGAGAGGATGGATATTTATATCATGCTAATTATCCTGCCCTAATCAGTATACATCATATGTATTGAAACCCAACTATGTACCCCAACATGTATATAATTATTAAATATAAATTAAATAAATAAAAGTTAAATTTAAAAAAAAAGGAGGGTACACGGAGATTTCCAAGGAGGAACCCTAGATTGCAATAACTTCAGGGTTTTTGCCCTTAGGTGCCTGGAATCCTGAGCCTTCCTTGGGCTTCTGCGAGGCAATCTGGCTTCTTATCAGCCCTAAGTTTGAATTTCTCCCTCTTTGCTAAATAATTTACAACACTTCTATCTGTTTCCTCTATCCAGATATTGGTAGTAGGAAAGAACTTTTGTAGTTTAATAAAAAATCGTCTTTGTGTTTTTGTTTATTCTTCTGCTTGTGGCTTGGGAGTATTTTTAGCAGAAATGGGGCAGAAGCATCTTTACCACGTAGAACTGGATGTTAGAGAGATTTTTGTGGGAAGTGTAAAGCAGGAGAGAGAAAGATTTCGGGGTGGTGGGAGGCAGAATTCTAAAGATGTTCTCTCAAGATTCTTATCCCCTGTTTATTCACTCAACCACTGATCCATGGATTGCTATAAAGGAACCTTGCAAATGGAATTAAAATTAATCATGAAGCGATTATCCTGGATTACCCGGTTGGGCCCAGTGTAATCATCTGAGCCCTTAAACATAGAAGAGGAAGGCGGAGAGATACTGGTAGGAGACAAGGCAGAAAAGATGAGGTAGAAGGAGGGGTCAGAGAGATGAGAAGCAGGAGAAGGATTTAATCAACCCTTGTTGGCTGCGAAGACAAAGGGAATCAAGAAGCAAGGAATGTGGTCAAAGAATCTAAGGATTAGTGCTGGCCAGCAGCCTACAAGGAAACATGGGATTCCCTCCTAGGAATTCTGCCAATGACCTGAGTGAATCGAGAGCAAATTCTTCCCAGTAGCTTCCAGGTAAGAACCGGGGCCAGCTGACACCTTGACTTTAGCCTTCTCCCCACCAGAGTGCCCAGCCAAGCCCACTAGAAAGCTGCTAAATTTGTAGTCATTTGTTATGGCAACAGCAGAAAACAAATGCCGGGAGACTGTTACTCAGATGCAGAGGGAAAGATGGGGAAGGTGGACGCTTAAGAACTTTCGCCGTGGCTCGGTGCCTGTGGCTCAATGGGCTAAGGTGCCAGCCACGTACACCTGAGCTGGTGGGTTCGAATCCAGCCTGGGCCCGCCAAACAACAATGACGGCTGCAACCAAAAAATGGCCGGGCGTTGTGGCGGACGCCTATAGTCCCAGCTACATGGGAGGTGGAGGCAGGAGAC
>CAUYON010033615.1:0-21360 GCA_963573935.1 Arctocebus calabarensis | reverse complement strand
ATCCAAGAAAACTTGGACTTGAAGCAGTTTTGCAACAAACTTAATTGCTTAATCTTGACCTTCCAGGTTAAACTTCCATGTATCCTTTAACAGGTTTTCTAAGGATATTTTAAACATTAGTTGCCACTTGTCAGGATTGTTTTGCATTTTGCCATGAATTCATGGGACCAGTCTAGAGTCAGCATTCTCTGCAGGGGTCTGACAAGGCATTCTCTGTGCCAGACAGCTATGGGTCTTCATGGGACTGAGATTTTGGCCTTTTACCAACATGTTCAAGTGGGTTTTTTCTTCTTCTAGAACTCCAAACAGTTACACTTATTAAATTAATGGGTTTTACATCAGTTACACAGTCTTAATTTGGTGCTTGTGAATAGCACCGGGTAGGCTCTTTATCTAGAATACTCCAAGATAAGGCAACAGAAGGATTTAGGACTTTTTTTGCAATCACTTAATTCACTATGTAAAATTGCTGTAAATGATATTGTGTACGATTTTCTATTCAAATATTCAATTGTAAACTTCTTGTTAAGACTCTTATGTTTCTATTGCTTTTGTATGCAATGATATTGCAAAAATAAAAAAGGAAACCTTAAAAAAAAAACTAGTCTGAGTCTCTCTCTTTTAATTATTTGATAGAAATTTTATAGGTAATAAAAAAATCTAATAGATGAGGTAATGTTTTAATATTCTTCTCTTATACACAAAACATTGATAGCAAATGAATCTCAAAGCCTGATCCTACAGAATTATTGATAGAATCCTATATTACCTAGGTGCTTTAAATTACAGGGCTACTGATGAATAATTTATTCAATTATTATAGAACAATGCCCATTGGATTCACAAGGAAAAATAAAAATGAGGTTTAGACACCTGAGTATAATAAAGCGCACTTCTGGTTCAAAATGGTAGGCTAATCATATGTCCTGTCTTCTATTTTCATGTCAAATCCTCTGACACAATAGAAGATTCATTCATATAATTATACTCCCATATACAACAATGCTTACAAAGACAAACCAACCAGAGACTTTGAGGAACTTCTAAAAAGACAAAGTAGATGAGATGAACACAAAGAGACTGTGTTTTAAATCACACAAAGAAATGATACTTAAAGTATTTCATGACCACAGTGGTGAACACTAGAGACAGACAGGAGGCCACGACCATGTAACAATATAGTTTGATTAAAAACATATATAAATTTCAGATTAAAAGACCAACCTCTTCAAATATCTCCTCTTTCTCTTGGGCAAAGTACCAATCATGGGACTGTTTTCAAGTGGAAAACACAGAATGTGTCAGAGCAGTAACACTCTGGGGTAGCCATAACCAAAAGAGGCTGTCCACATATCATATCTCTTCCACCTACAAACCTCTTTCTTTCTCAAATTGGGGTGCAGAATGATATACAGAAAGACTCACAAGTAACTTGCATATTTATAGCAGTTCATTTGATAGGAAACATTCACTAAAAATAAGCACATTGTCAAAAACAAGGACACAGTAAGTGCCAACATTGTGGCAGAGAGTACAAATCCAAGTCAAATACCACTGATAAGGAAGATTAATATGCTAGAAGGATTGAGAGAATATCACATGTAAAAACAACCGAGAAACCGTTATTTTTAAACTGACAAATTCTGAATAGAAAAAAATATCAAGTTTATAATAAAGATATCAATAGATTGGCTGAATGGTATTCTGCACCAAACAAAATTTAAGCAAATTCATGAGATAGAAAAGTATTTGAAACATAAGGGACAAAGAGATGGAAGGTCTAAAAGAAATATTTTGAGCAATTGAGGATAAACCTGAAATTTCTACTATCTACTTAATGGAGTTTTAGGAAAACATAGTGAGAAAAATTGCCTAGAACTGAGAAAAGGCAAGAACCCTGTCACATTAAAGCATTACGCATGCCAAGTGAATAAAAATAACACAGTTAAAACAATGTCTGACTTCTCAGCACTTCTCAGCACCCATACATATTCAGTGAAGCAGTATTGCTCAAGAATTGAGAAAAAATTGTATTTTTCCTTTCCTTTCCCCCCTCTCAATCTTTCCTTTTTTTTTCTTCCTCTCTTTACAGTTCTTTGTTTTGTTTTGATTTTTAAACATTTTTTTACATCCTATTAGTTAAATGCTATAGGAGTAGAACCAAAAATCTTCTGAAAAAGACAAATTGATTAATGTAAGTATAAGGTGAAAAGTTCAGGAAACAAAACAAAAGGATAAACAACAGGGAGAAAACAAAACAAATAAAAACATATAATAGAGAAAACTACTGGGACGTTTTACTTCTGATCTCAATTTGTAGTTTCATGAAGGTAACTTAAAGATGACCTTTAGAATCACTTAAATATGCATTTTGCTTATCAATAACCATTTATACAAGAACCAGTAACAAAAATAACTTGAAAAAAGTTATTAAAAATTTATGCTGGAACTTCACTTCCAATAACAACATTGTAACAGGAACCAAATTTAACTTTCATCTTGAAACAACTAAAAAACAGGGTAAAATGTATGAAACAGTTGTTTTTAAAAAATTGAGCAACAGAACAGAAATACTTGAGATTTAAAGACAAATGAGGAGAGTGTGACAATTGTCCTACTGAATGACTTGAGAGTATATTCAAGACACAGCAGAAAGATGATGATCCCAAGAAAAACCTGCCAAACTCCCCAACCGAGAAGAACAAAGCTCAAAAATTCATCAAGCAAATCTGATAGAATTGCTAATGAAACTGGACAAATCTACAAATATTATTTGAAATTTTAAGAACACATAGGCAAACACCTTTCTATTTTGGGGTTAGGAATATATTTCTTAGGCATAATACAATTCATAAAATAAAAAAGATAAATTGAACTTTACAAAAGTTAAATTACTCTCCCTGAAAAAATTATTATTATTATTTTTTTTTGAGACAGAGCCTCAAGCTGTCACCCTGGGTAGAGTGCTGTGGCATCACAGCTCACAGCAACCTCCAATTCCTGGGCTCAAGCGAGTCTCCTGCCTCCGCCTCTCAAGTAGCTGGGACTACAGGCACCCGCCACAACTCCCAGCCATTTTTTGTTTGCAGCCATCATTGTTGTTTGGCGGGCCCAGGCTGGATTCAAACCTGCCAGCTCAGGTGTATTTGGCTGGCGCCTTAGCCCTTTGAGCCACAGGTGCTGAGCTGCCCTGAAAAAATTATTGAAAAAATGAGATTACAATCCACAGAAAGGGAGAAGAAACTTGTTATAAATCACATATTTGAGTAAGGACTAATATCTGGATATCTAGAGTACTCTCAAAATTTAGTAATAAGAAAATATACCATTTTCTTTCAACTGAGGAAAAGATTTGAATTAAACACTTCAACAAAGAAGATAAATAAATGGCAAAAAAGCATATGAAAAATTCTCAACAGAGGCAGCATCTGTGGTTCAGTGAGTAGGGCACCGGCCCCATATATCAAGGGTAGCAGGTCCGAACTCGGCCCCAGACAAACTGCAACAAAAAAATAGCCAGGCATTATGGCAGGCACCTGTAGTCTCAGCTACTTGGGAGGCTGAGGCAAGAGAATTGCTTAAGCCCAGAAGTTGGAGGTTGCTGTGAGCTGTGATACTACCGCACTCTACTGAGGGTGATGAAGTGAGACTCTGTCTCTAAAAAAAAAAAAAAAAAGAAAGAAAGAAAAATGCTCAACAGTATTAATTATTAAAGAAATACAAGTAATACAAGTTAAAACTATAATGAAATAGTGCATATTTGAACAGATAAAATTAAATATTGACCCAATTTGGTATGAATGTGAAGGATCTATGATTCCCACACACTGCTAGTGAGAATGTCCAGCCACTTTGGGAAACAGTTTGTCAGTTTCCCACTGAGTTAAACATATATCTAGCAATCAATCTATTCATACTGCTTTTAGGTATTTACCCAAGGACAAAAACATATCTACCTTCAAAGAATTATGAGTGTATGTTTTCTGCAGCTACAGTTGTAATAGACTCAAACTGGAAACAACTCAAATGTCCATTAATAGGTGAAACAGAAAAACAAATTTGGTACATTCATACAATGAAATCTACCCAACAATAAAAAGTGGCAAATTACTAACATAAATGTCACGAGATTTTCAGTACAAGTAAATGTGTTGTATCATTCATAGTTATGCCATTGAAATTAAGCATCATATAGGATCACATAGGAACACATTCATTGTAAGGACAGATAACCATGAACAACCAGCCGAACTAGACAGAATTATCAGAGTTCAAAATAGAAGCAGAGAATTTTGGCTTAGAAAAAATAAGATTGATTAAATAGAAAAATATTTCAGATTGCCCTATACAATAAACTTTTTTTTCATTTAAAAGATATTACATACTATAATGAAAAAAACTATTAAAGGAGTAGGATAAAACAATGTCAAAGTCTCACTCCATAGTTATATTAGTTATTTCTCTATGATTTCTTGTCATACATTTTTTACTTTATTAAAGTACCAATTAAGACTTGTGTATACTGAGAATCACAAATTAAAAATATATAATTTCTAAGAGTAGAGTGAGTATTTTGCATGATTATTGCAAAACATTCAGAAAAAGCAAAAAATAAAAAAGTAGATAAAAAGCACCCAACTAACCCTGTAAAACATCAGATAATATTTTGTTATATATTGGTATGTTTTTAATTTTCTATAACTTTTTAACATACTTGTTAAATGTGCTATCTTGTGCTGTATACATTATTTCTACCTAATTATCAAAAAGCATTTACTGGTGTAAGAGAATATTTAAAGGGTTGTCGATAACATCTATTAATGGGAAATCTGCAAATCACTCATTTTAATATTATAATTATTTTATTTACTGACTACCCTACTTGTGAAGACACTGTTCTAAGGGCTTTGTATACATTACACATGTGAGCATTATTTAAAATGTTTTACAGATCAGGAACCTGGAGCACAATAATGCATAAAAGCAATATTCACATTGCTTGGCAAGACAAATGTTCAATAGAGGGTGCTATTGGATTTGTCCATTTTATGACACAATGAACCTATTTTTTTCCACTTTATGATTCTATTATGTAAGCAGTTTAGTTTGGGGAAGATGAGACAGACTATCCCTGGTCATTGTTTCAAATGACTATCAAGTATGAAATTATGCCTGAACTGAGTCAACAAATAGTTAAGAATGGTAGTAAATATTATCTCCAATCATATAAAAATGATGATAGTCTACCTTCTTTTTAATCTTGCGTATCACTTTTTATTTCATTCTACATTTGTCAGCATTTTTATCTCAATATCTTCTTTCTAGATAAAGAGCCTACCCGGTGCTATTCACAAGCACCAAATTAAGACTGTGTAACAGATGTAAAACCCATTAATTTAATAAGTGTAACTGTTTGGAGTTCTAGAAGATGAAAAAACCCACTTGAACATGTTGGTAAAAGGCCAAAATCTCAGTCCCATGAAGACACGTAGCTGTCTGGCACAGAGAATGCCTTGTCAGACCCCTGCAGAGAATGCTGACTCTAGACTGGTCCCATGAATTCATGGTCAAATGCAAAACAATCCTGACAAGTGGCAACTTAATGTTTAAAATATCCTTGGAAAACCTGTTAAAGGATACATGGAAGTTTCACCCAGAAGGTCAAGATTAAGCAATTAAGTTTGTTGCAAAACTGCTTCAAGTCCAAGTTTTCTTGGATTTAGCTTCAGTAACAATTTAAAACATGCAAATTACACTCACTGGTACATAAAACAAACGCTTCTTATGACAATAAGGCAGGAATAACAATCCATCATGAGATCATGAGCTACTAAGAGAGAAACCATCCAGGTAGAAGGGCGCAATACATGCTTGGCCTCATTGGCCTCCCACTGGGCATGGGGGCACCTGTTTCTCTGGTGCAATAAATCTTTATTGGGCAGTTTTTATGTATCAAATGCTATTCTTACCTCTATAGATAATCAAAGAACAAAATAGACAGAGATCCTGTCCCTGGTTTTGCTTTCAAGCTAGTACATATTTCTTACCTTCATTGCAATTTGGGGGGGAGTCTTTATATAATATTTTGTTTACTCTTTGCTCACTCTTTATACATATTGATTCATGGATTTTTGATTAATAATACTCAGAAACAGAGGGAACCAGAGAGCAGAAAGAGCAAAGAGAATTTCTAGGGAATATGCACAGTCAGAAGACTCTTCATTACCTTCATCCCGATGTGGGTTTGTTTACTATAATATTTTGCTTCCTCTGCATTTTTGTTTGATGACTTCATTTTTGTTTGTTATTTTGCTTGACTTCCTCATCATTATGCAAATCTAATAAAGTATCTGTCACATAATATGTTCAATAAATATTTATCAAATCAATAAAGTGAATAACTCACATAACAAAGAACCTTCTGACCATGCTTATTCCTAGAAATTCCCCTTACTATTTATTTTGTCCACTTCCCTTTATTTCTGTGTATTTATTAATCAAAGACCCATGGATCAACACGTGTAAAGAAACTGTGGTACCAAAGAATCTTAGTTGTAAGGGTGTGACAGTTGGTGTGTTTAATCCCCAATGTCTGTGACAGACGCTCTTCTTTCCTTGAACCTGTCTTGTATCTCCTGACTGATGGCTCCTAGAGGAAAGAAACCATGTTTTTTTTTTCCTTAATTGCCTTTTTGATCCCAATAGTGGTTATTGTGTCTGAAACACTCAATGTCTGATGGTTGAATGAAGAAATGAACAATAAATGTAAATGCTTCAGATTACAAATGTTTATAAACTGAGGCTTGATAGAAATTTTGAGTTTCCTCCTACTCCAAGGATGCACAGCAAACTTGACTCACTGCACTCAGCATGCTCCTCCAGGACAGTAAGTGCACACTTGCAGTGTCTGGCTTTTGTTTGGGCGACAGGCTTGGTGAACGCATGGAGTGATTTTTCATATTTACATGAGGAAAGAGCAGTTTGAGTCAAATATTTACTAAGAGTCAGTTAGGTTGATGTCCTGAGAATTAGCCCAGTCTATAGAATATCTCACCCCAATGCCAGGGGCTTTTAGGTAGAGAGGGGGGACTAACGGGTAGTCCTGGTGGAAGGTGAGGGCTAGAAAGCAAGATTAAGGAGCAAAGAAAGAAACTAATAGCTCAGTTTTAAAATCCCCCAAAGCGATAAAGAATGGGTTTCTTCTTGTGAGTACATGTCTATATGAGGATATATTCAAGGAAGATTGCTTTAAAATGAAAATCGGTGTGTTTGCATATGAATAATATATTTTTAGTCTTTCCTAACCCTTCACATGTTTACTTTTCGTGTTAAAGGCTAGAATAATATAACGATAAAAAAAATTGAATCCTTCATGGGCTATTGTTTCCCTTTATTAACCTTGCACAGTTTATTCCTACTGTGTTTTGAGAGTACTATTCTTTTTGCTTCACCTCTATTCATCCTGGTTCAAAAAAAAATCTTCTTCGACTTGCAATAAATTTTCTGTTCCCTCTTAGAAAACATTTAACCATTTCAAACATTAACATGGGCATACTAATTATAATGAAAATCTCAAGTTTGAACTTCTCTCAAACTCATCTATCCCAACACTTACATTTCCATGTTACAATATGGTAACTATGCTAGGATTGCAATGCCTCTGCCAGCTTAAGGATCCAACACTTCAAAACTTTTATCCAAAGCAAATAAAAATTAAGATGCAAAGTTAACATAATTTTTCCAAGAATAAAGATGATATGCTGAATTCAAGAAGCATGGCTTTTTTTAGCAGACTGAGTGATGCTTTGTGGCAATGCCTTGCAAGTGATATTGGTTGATGTGTGAAGATATTTGTTTTCCAAGAAGCTGAACTACAACAAGGATACCCGTTCTTTCTCTTAACTCATATACCTCATTTAAGCTCTTGATTTTCAACAGGCTTCGGGCAATAGTTTGAGGATAAATTTAGCTTCGGGCTTCTCCATTAAGAAAAATCCATCATTGCCAAGTAGTGTGGCAGTGAATAGTGGTGATTGCAGGGAACAAAATGAATGATTACTTAGCAGGGCAGGTCCTGTTAGTGTTCACATCCTTGAGTGATAAGGAAAAGCTGTGACAAAAGAGGATGCGAGAGTCCCTGCAGTCTACTCACAAATGTCTCAGGTTCTTGCTGAGAACAGCCCGATCCAAAGCCCTCCTGTGTCAAAAACCCCTTCTTCTCAATTGCAAGATCACATATCTGAAAATGCTATTGCTTTGCATACTAACTATGTTTCTAAAGGAGTATATGTGTATAAAATACTAAGTCTTTAATATTGAATTTCAGATTTGTATAATAATATTAAAACATATTTTTTCTTGACATCTGAGCATGCAGGATCTAATTCTCAGAGGGAAGGATTACTAAACTCTGGAAGCTGACGGTTACACAAATCAGAGAGCTGCGGTAGAGAGTAATGAGCTGACGGTGTACAGGAGCTTGCTGACTACGGCACAGCGCTAACCGTGCCAAGGTCACTGCCCCACTTCCATGGAGCTATTTTATGTCACACAGAGGAAGAGATTGCTAATTAAGGAAACTTTGGCCCTGACATTGAAATGTCTGCTGTTGGTCAGAAATGAGACAACGTGAACATTTTAATGAGTCTCTCATAATCCCAACTGGAAAAAACAATTCAAAGGCACTACTGAAAATCAATAGGATTATTTTTTCCAGATGGTACACAAAGATAGGAAAGCTATTTTATAAAGAAAACATTAATACATGTTAACTGAAGAAATAAAGAGGTTTAGAGTTTAGATTTTAATGAGGTTTAGAATTTAGATTTCTTTCTCTACTTTCCAAAGGAGAGGGTTGCTGGCCATTCCAGTAAGCTGGAAAGCAGGGTCCCTAGCCACAAGCCAGGAATAGGTACTTCCAGCAGGGACAAGGGCAACAGGAATTTATACTGAGTGGGATGGCCAAATATACATATTTAACAAGCTGAAAGAAGAGTCACAAATATCTATGAAGAGAGAAACATGAGCCCACTCAGTGGAGCTTTCTGCCCATCAGGCTGCTGGCGAGGAGCCGGGGGGCAAGACTCCCCTCCAGTCACGACTGCAAACACACGTGTAAAGTCTGGGGTCCCCTTGGCCCGTTCAGTCAGGGGGCTTAGGATTTTATTTTAGTTCACACAAGCCAACCAAGCTCCCCATTTGAGCCAGTAAGGAGACTAAAAACAAAATTCTTAAAAGAGTATGGCCTTCAATCCAAGTTATGACACATATTAACCACATATGTGTTAATAATATATACCCATTGTATAAGTTATTAACAATTTTCTCAGTCTTAATTTCTCCATGTAGAAAATTTGCCCCACCCCCAAACAGATTCTGAACAGAATCTATTACGTATGTTTGTGTGTGTATACCTATCTATGTGTGTATGGATAGATCAATTGACAGATACACATAGACATAATTCACCTTCACAGTCAAAATGAAATGTTCTGAGGAAAGTCCCCCCTGTCCTCAAGGCTCAGCTTTGTTCCTGTCTTCAGGCTTTATGTATCATCACTGTACTCTAAGAGTAATTTAAGCAATTTGCTTAAATTAGTTCACTTTAGGTTTCTGTCACTTGCCATCAAATGAAGTCTAGTACAACATTATATCAGTGCTTTTCTAGACAGAATATAGAAGGACCCAATGTAAATGAGAAGAAAAATACAAAGGGAAATAAAAGTCAGTGGAAACCAATGTGGGTGGGGGAAGGGCAAAAACCTACCTAATAGGTATAGTGAACACTATTTGGGAGACACGCACACATCTAGTCAGGACATAAGCATGACAAAGGCAATCCATGCAACCTAAAACATCCATACCCCTTTAATGTTTTGAAACAAACAAAAAAATAAGTTTCAATCATAAAGCAGAAGAAAGCCTAATTCATAAAACAATTGGGAAAGCAACCAAGGTGTCCACCAGCCGGTGAATGGGAAAACTGTAGTATGTACATATAACAGAATATTACTTGGCAATAAAAAGAAATGAGCTGTCATGAAAAGCCATGGAGGACTCTGAAGTGCATAATGCTAAGTGAAACAAGCCAATCTGAAAAGAACACTACATACTGTATGATTCCAACTATATGATATTCTGAAAAAGGCAAATATATGACAATAGTAAAAAGATCAGTGGTGTCTATGGATTACAGGGAAGGAGAGACCAGGCCGAGAATAGAGGACTTTTAGGACAATAAAACTATTCTGTATACTATTGTAATGTGGATAACCAGTCATTATAAATTTGTCCCACCCCATAGAATGTACAGCTCAATGTAAACTATGGGCTTACTGGCTGATCAATTTTAAAAACTGCATTGTACTAATGCAAGATGTTAATAATAGTTAAAATTGGGAGTTGAGTCAGGGAGTTTATGGGAACTATACTTTTCACTTGCTTTTTCTGTGAGTCTAAAACTGTTTAAAAATAAACATATTCACCTTCAAGTCTGTCAATTACTCTGGAAACAAATTTTAAAAGACCACTTCATTTGTTGTCAGTGACAAAAGCTTTTATTTTATTTATTGTCATTGCCATCAGGACAAGGTTAGTGTCTTACAAGCTTTGTTTTCTACTCTGAATCTGAGAAAGAGTGTTCATATGTGGGAGGTATTCAATAAATATTTGATAAATAGCAGATGGATGAACAAATATTACTAATTATTTTCTATAAGCTCAAATGTAACCTTCAAAATTAGAATAACTTTTTTCCAGTTAACCCTTAGTTAATATTCCTAACTATAAGGCAAGTACAATATTCCTTATGTGTCTAAACATAAAATTAAGTGGATTATGACCTATAATTTTGGTTCAGGAATCAAACAAACAAAAACAAAAACCCGAACATGTTTCCAATTTCATTTAAAATGTTTCTGCTTCCCTTTCATTTAAAATTTGGTCTCCTGGGGGCAAAGAGTAGTTAAATTCAACCCCGTTCCTCTTCATCCCCTTTTCCTTCAAGGTAATTTAAATCACTAAAGGTCTTTAGAATCATCCTGGTGTGTGCAGGAGAATTGTCTAGGCTGGGTGCTGGCGTGTGGCTCACTGTGGCTTAGCTGTGCTCAACTGTCTGTGAAGAAAAGAGAGACACGATTCCAGTACGTGTTCTTGCTTTTTCTCCAAAGTTCGTGTGGCATAGGAATGCTTCCCAAAGAAATATAAACCCTACCTCAGAATGCCTTGATGATTATGGAGACGCGGCAAGGGCAACCACATCATATCTCTTTACTTGTGCCCATTATTAAGGGAATTTTAAAAGAATTTATCAATCTTATCAAAGACTGAATTTAGACAGGAAAATATAGAAAATAATTCAGAAAGCTGTGTGAGGATGCAGCGAGATGACCATCTGCAAACCAAGAAGAAACTAATTCTGCCAACACCTTGATCTTGATCTGCTCTCTGGAACTGTCAGAAAATAAATTTGTTGGCTAAGCCACATAGTCTGTGGTGTTTTGTTATGGCAGCCCTAAACAAATACACATATAAGGAGATTTTCTACTAGAAGTAGACAGAGGGAACAAAGCCTTAAGTTATAAACATACATCGGGAACAAAGTCAGCAATCTGGATGGGCCAGTGACAGAAGATGGACTGGGGGGTTTAGGGGGTGGGCGGGCTGATAACACCCAGGCCTGGTAAAGAACTAATATCCCAGAGGAGCAATCAGTAACCCAGCTTAGTGTGTCCAAATGTGGGCCCAGCAGGCTCACTCAGGGGTGAGGAGGTCCGGTCTGTAATGAAGTCACAGATGTTGTCACAGATGATGTCACTGATGTGGAGTCCCCGCACATGCACAGGCACCATCACTGCCTAAGAGTCAGGTGGACGGGGTCCTATTTAAATGATGCTAAGTTGATACCAAGGAGACGTATTTATCTGTGGGTAGGGAGAAAAAACTCTGGTTTCTTGACAAAAGGGGATGTGAAAAGCAAGGGGCTGGGTAAGATACAGAGTTCCAGCCAAGCTGCTCAGTTAGAGGTAGGTAGTTGAATCCGGTATGAAAATCAGAAGGCTCAGCCATACCCTCAGCACAGCAGAGTCAGCCCAGCTGAGAGACGGTAACCTGAAATCTGCCCTTTAGCGGGAAGGGCGAGCTGATTGACACAAGGGAGCATGGCTGACTCTATGGCGCCACCTCCTGGTAGAAGGTGAGGGAGCTTAACATGCTGCCTGCATTTGTCCGAGGACCTGGGCTGAGCTAAGCCTGCAGGAGTTGTCAATGCTCTTGGAATAAAAGAGTGTAGTGATGTCGGCTGGACAGGTACAGTCATGTTACGGGAACAACAAGTTATCCAGAATGAGAAACTGTATTAGGCTCTTCAAATTGTCCTTTTTACATCCTGAAAAGGGATTTAAAGTGTTACTTCACAATTCTGCTGCATTCTTAATAATCAGCTATCTAAAGCAACAGAACCCAGACTGCTGTTAACAAATCAGTATGTCAAGCTTTACCTTTCGACTAGGTATGCCACTAAAAGAAATGTGTGTGAGGAAAAGAAGCATTTCCAATAAATGTTCTTGCTTTTTCTCTAAAGCTTGTGTGGCATAGCAATACTTCCAAAAAAAAGAAAAAGGAAGAAAGAAAGAAAGAAAGAAAGAAAGAGAGAGAGAGAGAGAGAGAGAGAGAGAGAGAGAGAAAGAAAGAAAGACACAAATCCAACCTCAAAAAGCCTCGATGATTATTGAGACATGGCAGAGGCAATCACATTTATTGAGCTGTGCCATTATTAAAAGAATTAAAGAATTTATAAACCTTATTGAAAACTGAATTTAGAAGGAAAAATATTGTCCTGATACATTAGTGGAGTTCTAATATTATAATGCTGTCTAGTACACAGCCCCCAAATCCCAGTGGCTCACAACACAAATATTTACTTCTCTTCAGGGGTTTGCAGGTTGGCCAGGATGGGTCTGCTTCAGGCTGCAGGTCAAGTTCAGGTTTGAGTCTGTTCTACACGCCTCTTGTGCTGGGACTGGTAGCTTCCCAGAGCACAGTCCTCACATCAAGATGGCAGAAGGACAAGAAACCACACCTAACCATGTTCACACATTTGGGACCTCCACTCATATAACGTCTGCTGACATTTCATCAGCCAAATCTAGGCTCATCACCAAATCTGAAGTCAGCCGGGTGGAGAAGAATACCCCGCCTACTCTACTGGGAGGTAATGCAAAGCCTGTCAAGGTATAGTTGAATTATAGGGTGAGCATGAAGTTGGGGAACAATAATGCAATCTATTGAAATAGTTTGCCAATACTTTTAGCTATGGGATCTTCAAGAGTGCTGGAAATTGTTAGTGAAGTTCGTGCCTCACAACTCCAGTTGCTAGGAACTTTGGCAAATGCGTGACTTCTATGAACAGGGATCTGTGCCTGCTAGCTAACTCTGTCTTTATAATAGGGTATATAATTCATCAAAAAGAATATGTCTAAATTCTTTGTCATTCAAGTGATTGAACTAGAATATAAAATGATTCCTTTGACTTTTACGAGTTTTTATTGAGTTTAGAAAAGCAATCAGCTGGACATTTAAGGTATTACCAATCACTAAATGTAACACAGAACAGAAATTCACAAAACTATCTTTATGGGCTTACCAGTGATTTTCAACCTGTATGCCGTGAGAGGATTTCAGATGTGCTGCAAAAACTTTTGAAGATTATTAATTAAATTATTTTTGAAAAATGTTCAAAGCACAGTAAGTATATTCTTTTTCTTACTCTTTTTTTTAAATCATAATTTAAGTGTTTTGTGCAAATTTCGCTAACTACAGGTTCAAGTGTGCCGTGAGATTAAAGCTGAAAAATGCTGTTCTAGGCCATGGTGAAATTTTCTTTGACAAGTAATCAGAAAAAAAGAGATTGCAGGTTCAAATGCAGAGGCACAGAGAATCCAAGGCTAAGACAGTAGAGATAAGCTCTTCAGTACTGACGTGGTTCTGCGTTAAGAACAGTCTCTGAGCTACTTCCAAATCAGAGCTTCCTACTAGCTCCCACAGCACTCTCCACTAAAATTCAGATGCTTCATTATAAAGAAATAGGAGTTATCACTGCATTCTGTCCACTGCTTTTTTTTTTTTTCTGAATGATATTTTTTGCCTAGCTAGTATTCTGGTTTAGAAGACCACTACTTGAAAACAACCTTGGACCATGCCAGCCTATGACCATTCTCATCATCAGTCTTTACACCTGGACCAATTTCCTAAAACATGCAAGACCACATTTCATTCAGAGATTGATGAAAATTAACATACCAGCATATATTTAAAAATAAAAGAAAAATTACTGGTGAAGCTTACTAGATGTAGAATACCAATGTCTTCATATAGTGATTAGGAAAGTGCCACGAAGGCTATTTTTAACAGTTCGATGAAAATATTTGATTGTACGTGAAGTCAGCACATTGTGCCCCATGATTGCACTAATGTACACAATTATGATTTAATAAAATTTAAAAAATAAAAGTAAAATAAAAATTAAAAATACTAGAAACTGCTTAATCTTTTAGACGTTAGGGCATTTACAATGTGTGCATTTGAGTGAGCAGCATCAGTAACAGGACAGGAACACAGACACCTGCCCTTCAGGGGAATGCAAGTGCCTCAGGAATCCACTTTCTAACCCTGTGTAGGTGTCAGCTCAATCTCACCATTCCTATTCTTCTTGAGGATATATTACTATTTTTTATTTCTTTGTAGTTCTTGTTATTGCATAATGTAGAGACTGTGGGATATTCCATGGAGTATTTTAAAACAATAAAACCCCACCTTTTTGAAAGCCCCTTAACTAACAGATTAATCCATTATGATATAAGTTCAGACTTAAATAAGGAATTCAGATTATGCCTCTTTCATATTCATCCTGAGAATCCTGAGTTAAAAGCAGAGTAGACAGACTAATTGAAATGTAAATATATAATTCCCAGAGAGTGACTTATGGGAATCGCAGACTCCACTGAGATAAACCAAATTTTGAAGAATCACTACATTCATAGAGTCAAAGACACAAGGGAAAAAACTCCATTTTTTCACCATACATAAACATAGTCCCCAGTTTATGATTTTTTGGCCTTATGATGATATTTTTGGCTGTGTGTGTTAACAGTGAGTACCAGTGCAGCGGTTCTGTTTTCCACTTTCAGTACAGTTTCGATAAATTACACGAGGTTCAACACTTCATTATAACATGGGCTTTGTGCTAGATGATTTTGCCAAACTGTAGGCTAATGTCCGTGTTCTGAACACGTATCATAGCTAAGCTATGATATTCAGTAGGTTAAGTGAATTAAATGCATTTCCAAAGTAAAGCTGTTTTCTGCTTATGATGGGTTCATTGGTGCATAGCCGCATCATAAGTGGAGAAGAATCTCTGTAGCAGAGCTGCATATAGCAGAGGTAGGGACCTTGGCACAGAAGGGCTCCTGGTCCACAGCCTTGGGGAAAGCCCCGCAGGAGAGGAGGGAAACCCCCTCTCTCACTTTTGATTTCTTTTCCCTTTCTGTGGCATCACTCCCTCTACTCCCAACTTCCCACTATCCTTCCTCCAGCAAGCTCCAGCTATCCTACTGAAATTTTCTCCTTTCTTTTCCTTTTCCCGCAACAGCAGACATCTGACTTGCTAATTGAGATTTGTACAGCATTGAAAGAAGAGTAGTTTGTGATACTAGAGTCTTTTCTTTCATTCTTATATCAACTCCTTCCTCAGCCAGTAAAACAGCTCTCGTGCTTGTTCACCACTCTCTCCACCACGCACCTGTTCTGTGCTTTCTTTCCTCCTGCTCAAGCTCCCACCTTCACTTTCTTCTCTCTTGTCTCCACCCCTCCCTTTACTTTCAGATCTTCTCATTCACTTTGCCTTCCTCCTTTTCACTCTGCCCTCTCATGAGCCCGATTACTTTCATTAGAATCATCAACTTAGAGCCATAAAGGAATCCTGAGACCGTCCGGTCAGAAGCACTTATTTTACAGATAAAGAAACTCAGGTCCAGAGAGATTGTAACTCCCAGCATCACCTGGCTTGATCCCAGACTCAGAAGCAGAAGGTGGAATTTCAGATAGGCGGAATTACAGCTCCTTTTTTGTCCAGGATGACTCACTGAATTGTCAAGCCCCAAGAGTGTCCGCCCCTTTTGTTATTCTATTACAGCTTCTATATATTGGCAAGTGCATGTGATACTGCTCAGCTTCAAATGTGACGCAATCAAAATATTTTTGCCTATTCCGATCCAAATCCAATAATGTCTCAAGTCACCAAAATTTCCCCCCAGGGCCCACCCTTAATGCAGCACTCCCATATGTGCTGTCTCTGCTCTCAGAGGCCCCTGCTCCTTTCTAGGCGCAGGACCACTCCCGCCCAGGGGGCTCTGGAGTGCAAGGAATGAAATCACTATGTGCCCAGGGGTTAGGCACAGCTGGTGACAAACCCAGAAGCACACGTTTCGGAAGTGCAGGAAGTCCTACAGTGAGCAAACCCCGTTCTTTTAGAGCGTGGCTCACATCCGGGGTGGGTGTGGGGGCTGTATCCTGCCCTACCTTTAAGCTTTCACATCGTGGCTGGGGTTGCTCTTACTGCTGGGTTTGGTGTGTTTGTTTATTGGCATGCTTGCTGCTTGCTCTTTAAATCTCAGAGATTGATCAGAACAGGATTTCGGATATAAAATTAGAGCCAAAAATATCCCTTGAGTTTCCTTCCACTGCACAGGTTGCACTTTTCATATTTTCTACTTTTAAGAAAGAAAAAATGAAAATCATCAAAAGAAAGAATGAGAGGTAACATTTACTAAAGGCTTACTGGGAGGCACTGTGCACACTCGGTGTGTACAGGGATTTCCTTATTTCCTCCTCATTGAAATTCCACCACGTAGGTACTATTACCAGTGATGCATTATGGCTCAAACAATGAGTATCCTTAGAGGTGGCCAGGCAGTGGACAGAGCTGGCGTCCTTGAGGTACTTCTGCGAAGGAGTGCACATGGCCGCGGAAGCTATTTCCAGGTCAGTTCGTCACTTGTGCCTGGGAGCTCATGCTTTGTAGCCCTTTGAATCCTCAGGCTGCCGGGGAAACAGTGGCTTTCTTTTGTAACTTCCCAGCCCCCACTTTCAAGCCACACCTGAACCCTAGCAATGACATCAATTAAAAACAACAAAAAAGGATTATCACTTTTCCTGTTAGCCTTGTTAATCCAATCCAGAATTGGCCCAGCAAGTGTAACTCAAAATCTGCTCAGCCACTTATGCTATTGGCCAAAACAGAGGACTTACCCCCGAACTCATCATTTTCTAATTTGCATTTCATCTCATGCAGCTAATCTATTAAACAGGTCATTTGTAACTCATCCTTGTCAAATAGATTAAATTTAGCCGGTCTCAAACAAAGGCATAAATTGCTTTCAAATTTTCCAAATTTCAACATTCAAATAAAAGCTTATTTATTTATTTTATTTTATTTTTGCAATCCAACAAGGCCTCGTCTAAAACAAAAACTGGGAGCCTTTCCATAGATGTTTATTTTTATGCACAGAATTTTAGAACTAAAACAGAAATTCACAAGCCAGCTTTTCCTTCTTAGACTATATATCATCTCCTTTCGCAAATTAGGGCTGTGTCCTTTCTAAAAGGAAATCTGTAATTTAGAATTAAACCTTTGAAAATAGTGCCAGGTAACACTCTAGGACAAGTGCTGGTGGCTGATGCTGAATAGTTCCTCATTGCAAGTGGCACGTGCAGGAGAATCTGTCAGTGTTAAGCCCTTCCAAACACAAAACACTTAAAGACAATAGAGGAATTTATTCATGACATTTCTTCTAGAATCTGCATTATTTGCAAAAGATTTTGCTTTCTCACACTGATCATTTTTATTCTGAAAAGGGAAAAAAAGAACAGAAAAAATTTACTTGTAAGGATAATGCTTCCGACTGAAAATTTTATTCCATTCCCACATTTCCTCTGGGACCTGACTCCTCGAAGTTCTCCAGTACCTTCGGTACACCCCTGTCCACTGGTTTCTATTTTTTCAATTAATTTGAACATGTCCATATCTCCTTTTTTGTTTTGAAAAAAACTAAAATTCTTTTCAGCAATGCTTTCCTTCACATTATTTTTAGAAAGACAATGTATCTTGGTGCCCTCATTTCCCCCAACCATTTTTAAACATATTCTCTTATCCCTTCATTCATTAATTCAACAAATAGTTATTAATGATGTTCTATACATTAAGCCTTGTATTAAGTGCTGTTGGAAAAAAAATATGTGTAAATGATCATGTCCTTTATTTATCTTATCATCTACTTGCCACAGAAAGTGATTAAATAAAACTAAATCATCATAATTTTTAATAATTGATGACATGTAATTTCTCCCAGAAGCATGTTTGTTTTTTTTTCTTTTTGGTAGAGACAGAGTCTCACTTTATTGCCCGCGGTAGAGTGCTGTGGCATCACACAGCTCACAGCAACCTCCAACTCCTGGGCTCAGGCAATTCTTTTGCCTCAGCCATCCAAGTAGCTGGGACCACAGGTGCTCACCACAATGCCCGGCTATTTTTTGTTGCAGTTTGGCTGAGGCTGGGTTTGAACCCGCCACCCTCTTTACATGGGGCTGGCGCCCTACCCATTGAGCCACAGGCACTGCCCCCAGAAACATGTTTTAAGGCTCTTTTCAACTGTGCTTTAACTTGTAATGGAGGAATTGGGGGCACCAGGAAGGAATGTGTTTTGAGAGGGACCATGGTTTCTGCCTGTGCTAGCACTGCATGGGAGGCTGGGGAAGAGGCTAAACAATTAGCCAGTGATTAGAGGTGATTGAAAAGGGGGAGAGGGAATAGATGAAAGCAGGATTTCATCTGGGCAATGAAGCACCTCCAGGAAACATTTGGCAATGTCTGGAGACATTTTTGGTTGTCAGACAGGGTGGATGGTGCTACCAGCATGCAGGGGTACTCAAACTACAGCCCGCGGGCCACATGAGTTGGTGTGAATTGTATTTGTTCCCGTTTTGTTTTTTTGCTTCAAAATAAGATATGTGCAGGGTGCATAGGAATTTGTTCATAGTTTTGTTTTTTTTTTTAAAAACTGTAGTACAGCCCTCCAACAGTCTGAGGAACAGTGAATTGGCCCCCTGTTTTAAAAGTTTGAGGACACCTGATCTAGTGGGTGGAGGGCAGAGAGGCTGTTCAACTAGTCCTGCAATACACGAGACTGCACCCACAACAAAAATTATTCCCTTAAAATGTCAGTGCTGTTGAGGCTGAGAAGCCCTGGTTTGGAGGAGTGAGTTTGACATTTTTTTTCCTCCTTTGCCTGCCATGGCAGTGACGACCAGACAGCAACCTTGAAGGGCTGGGGTGGGCCAGCAGGAGTTATACACGAGTCTTATAACATTGTGCCAGTCTTCAAGAAACAGTGTGATCTTTCCATAAAAAGGATGTGGCATGAGAACAGAGAGAAGGGACGAGAGCAGCCATGTCCTGGAGAGTGCTCCGAATAGCTTGTTCTCAGAGAGCTACCTTGAATCCAGGCTCGCATTTTTACAAGACTTGATGATATGAGCAAGTCACAAGACTGTCACTAACTTAGTGTCCTCATCTATGAAAATAATTTGACAGATAACACACAAAAATGTGACTCACACATGCCAACGATTACACAGCTCATGTCTAAGGAGCTCTTAGTATTTGTGTAACCTTGTTCTAAACACTTGGTATCTATTAACCCCTTCGTCACTCATAATCAAAGGTGGGGTAGGGAGTGGTGCTGTCTCCATTTCATCCAGTAAGCAAATCCAACCACAGAGGTGTTGAGGGACTCTTTTTCAAGGTTGAAGGACACAGCCCACATGCCTTCACTGAGCTGTTCAGAATTGTTGCTTGATCAGTGTGACCTCAGACACTGAAGATGATGAAGTAGGAGGTGGGCTACTTAGTCAACAAATAACTCCTAAATATCCATCACATGCTAGTCACTAGAGGGGGAGGAATGAGTGTCTTAGCCTGTGCTGCTTCAACAGAACAGTGAGCCTGGGTAATTTATAAAGAACAGAAATGTATTTTGTTACAGTTCTAGAGGAAAGCAAGTCCAAGATCAAGGTGCTGGCAGGTCTGGTTGTCTGATGGCCTCCCCGTGCTTCCAAGGTGGCGCTTTACTGCTGCATCCTCTGGAGGTGAGGAATGCTCTGTCCTCACACAGCAGAAGACTGAAGAGCAAGCTCACTACAAGATGCAAAGGCTCTTTTATAAAAGCCGTAATCTCATTCACAAGGGAAGGAACCTTTATAGCCTAATGACCTTTTATAGAACCCACCTCTTAATACCATCACATTGGACATTAAGTTTCAAAATCTGAATTTGGGAGGGGATGCAGGCATACCTCAGAGATATGGCAAGTTTGGTTCCAGATCACCACAGTAAAGACACTATCACAATGAAATAACTCATTTATATATGTGTGTGTGTATATATATACATATATACAAATACATTTAAATATACATATAACCAAATACACTTGGTTTCCCATTGAATACAAAAGTTATGCTTGCACTATAGTTTTTTAAGTGTGTAACAGCATTATGTCTTTAAAAAAATACATACTTTAATTTAAAAATACTTTATTGCTAAAAATTGCTAATGATCCATCTAACACAGAGACACAAAATGAGCACATGCTATTAGAAAAATGGTGCCATGAGTAAAAGTGAGAAAATAGACTTTTACTCAACACAAGGTTGCTGTAAACCTTTATTTGTTAAAAATGCAATCTCTGCAAAGTGTAATAAAGCATTGTGCAGTGAAATGAAGTATGTGGCACATTCAAACCATAGCGATGAGCAAATGGTAGTGCCTACCCACGTGGAACTCACAACATCAGTTAGCGTCTCAAAAGAAAAGCTTGTTAAAAATGTGAATACTCAGGTTCATCCCTGAAAGTCCAGTTTGGTTGATCTGTAGCAGAGCTCAGGATTCTTCCTCGCATTTCTAATATTTATTTATTTATTTTTAATTTTTATTAAATTATAATTGTGTACATTGGTGCAATCATGGGGCACAATGTGCTGACTTTATATACATTCCGAAATATTTTCATTGAACTATTTAACATAGCCTTCATGGCCTTTTAATCACTATATGAACACACTTATATTCTATATTTAGTAAGGTTCACTTATACCCTTCTGAGATGTACCGTAAGTGTGATCCCAACAATCATCCTCCCTCCACCCATTGGCTAGAAAATATTGACAGATCCAATGACTCAGATCCTTGGATGTCTTATACCTGCCGATGGAGATGCAAATATTTGAATGATGTTGGATGGTAACACA